>SNQJ01S0055058.1:17002-41694 GCA_010110895.2 Picea sitchensis | reverse complement strand
TTACAATACCATAGAGAGAGAAGGCTTACTTATGGTCTATGTGCTTCAGAAGTTCAGACATTACTTATTGGGAAAATATTTCAATATGTTTACAGACCATTCATCTCTCAAATACCTCGTCAACAAGCCAGTGTTGGGGGGGGGATTTGTAGATGGTTATTGTTGTTCCAGGAATTTGACTTCGAAGTGATAGTCAAACCAGGGAAGTTGAATGCAGGACCCGATCACCTATCGAGGATCACTAATGGAGAGGAACCTACGAATATCGAAGACAACTTTTCCAATGCACAGTTATTTTCAGTCAAAGTAGCTGATGAATATTTCACATAAATCATTCAATACTTGATTACAAGGACTGCTCCAAAAGAATTCAACATTGCACAGAAGAAAAATTTGGTAGTCAGAGCTATCGACTATCAATTGATTGTAGGAAACTTGTACAAGATGGGTGCATACATCATCTTGAGAAGATGTGTACTAGAACATGAAAGACCTAGGATGGCAGGAGGACATTATGTAGGAAAATATACCATGCAGAAGGTATTGTGCATGAGACTATGGTGGCCGATTGTTCACAGAGACTCAAAGGACTACTACTAGAGATGTGATGTATGTTAGAGGGTTGGTAAACTGAATAGACATAATGAGATGCCCCTGAGACAACAAGTAACCTTGCAGGTATTCGACAAATGGGAAATAGATTTTGTGGGACCAATTAACCCACCAAAAAAAAGGTCAGGAGCGAGATATATCATTACTGCGACAAAGTACTTAACAAGATGGGTAGAAGCAACACTAGTAAAATATTGCAATGCAGAGACAACATCACACTTCTTGTTTGAGCAAGTGATCACTATATTTGGATGCCCAAGGATTTTGACCAAGGCACTCACTTCATTAACAACACTATTAAGGCAATGAATGAGGAGTTTGAATTTTATCATCAAAAGAGTACACCACATCATCCTCAAGAAAATGGAACAGTGGAAGAATTTAATAATATCCTTGAAAATGCACTGACAAATATCTTCAATGTTAATAGGGATGATTAGGACTTGAAGATACCAGTAGTACTGTGGGCATACATGACCACATACAAAACATTGACAGGGAAAACACCATTCAGACAGGTTTATGGAAAAGAAGCAATGGTTCCATTAGAGTTTTTGGTACCGAGTCTCCATGTAGCAACAATTACAAACATGATAGAGCGAGGCACAATACAAGAAAGGCTAAGTCAGCTGATGATCATGGAAGAAGATAGGATTCTAGCAATGTTTCATCAAGAAGTACATAAAGCAAGGGACAAAGCTTGGCATGATAGACATATCAAGAGGAAAAAATTCAAGGAAGGAGACCTAGTATTGGTGTACGACAATAAATCTCTTCAACACCCAGGAAAACTTAGAATGCATTGGTTGGGACCATATGAAGTAAATACTGTCACAGATGGGGGAGATGTACAGTTGAAGGATTTGGGAGGAACATAACTCAGAGGAATGATCAATGGGAGTCGACTGAAGCTGTATAGGGATAGTCGACCTCCTAACACTTAGAAAAAAAACAAAAAAACAAAGGACTGCATGCAACAATAGAGGGGTTACCCTGCCAAACATCAAAAGAAAACAACCAACAAAAGGATATGTAGTGCGCTGAAAATAAAACGTCCACGCGCATCGGACAAACAACATAATGTGCACTCGGAAACGCTAGCGCAACAGAGAAAGGACCAACGGTCAGAAAAAAGGCAGGAATTGCGAAAATGGAGGGTATGAAAAACATGCGCCAATTGACGATGTCCATCAAAATTGAATGTCAAGAATGATTGATGGGACATCGCATTAATCACACCAACTGGAGACGTCAAGGGAATTCAATGGCTGGTACGCAGGAAATGCTAGTTCATTCAAAACGTAGCTTGGGTAACTTCTCCGAGAAGTTTCACATGATTCCTATATAAGGTAACCACGCGGGAATCAAAAGGGTTATTGTGAAATTGAGAAAATCATAGAGAAACATAGTATACAGATTAGAGAGCGAGTTTGCAGGGATTACAAAATGAACTATGCTTAACGAAGACCATTTTTACCACCATGACACCACCCAAGCTAGGAGCGATGAGCTAGGCCTGCATATAACCTCGAAGCAACCTTAGTGAACCTAAAAAACCACAGGGAAGCGGACATGAACCACGAAAAACTAATGAATTCGTCAACTTGGATGAAATCCCTTCACCCAATATGGAACTAGCGAGGCCCACGCTAGTGGTGGAGGAAACCCAACAAACAACAACAATGGACATGGATATTGATATACCGGAAGTGGGACAGAGCCAACAAGCCAAGGAAACAGGAAATCCTTCACACCCTAAAAACCCTGAAGAATCCCCGAGGGTTAATGGGATGGTCCCAAACCAAACAGAAGCGGCCATGCCAGAAAGGTCACACACAACAACACTGAAGCAACAACAGGAGGGCATAGTAGAAGATATCACCAACCGGGAAGAGGTGTATACAGAAGAAAGAACAATGGAGGATGAAACCTCGATTCAACCACCACAACGGAAGGGCAAGCAACGAGTAGCAATATCACCGCGAAGGCATACTGGAACAACCATAGTCTTACTATGCATTACAAAAGGGGTGTGTATCACGACTAACCTGTTAGGCTGCGTGGAAAAACTACAGTACTCGAATCATGATGTGACCGACATGGACAAGTTTCCTGAGTTTGCAAAGCAAGTTTATCGGGACACCGTGGGTATAGGACCCTTTGGTGAGCCAATTGTCAAATCAAAACAGTGGGCAGTCGAACTGGCCAACACCGAGATTCTAAGCTTGTTGGATATCCCACACTTTGGAAGGGGCCGCAACGTAAACAAATGCGTCAAGAAGCTGATGGTAGTTACCCACAGAGGATACCTATGGGTGGAGGAGCCTATATCGATAGACATAGAGCTCATTGTGTTTATTACAGGGCTGCCATCTTGGGGGGAGAGCCCCGCATAGTTCCTCAATTACAAGACAAAGGAGAAGGCACTAGTCGAGGAAATGAAGAAGACGTATGGCACAAAAAGAGGGTCACGTGAAATCATCATTAAGTGCATCAGTGATGCAAAAACAAGGCTAGCCACCAAGCTCATGGCGTGCAAGTTTCTCAGGAAGTACCATAAGGAGGAAGTCCCTGTCGAGGTCGTTGCAGCTGTAGCACCATGTGTGGAGGGCACTATACTTAGCTGGGACTAGTACTTGTTGAATATGTTCCTTGAGGACTGCAAAAATGCACATGACCTGGGGACAAAGTTCCACTACTCTTGGCTACTTATCGTGATTGCGTTGGTCGGATGGAGGGAGACAAAATATACATACTTTTACGAGAGATCCACTCGTTGTCGCGCAATGCGATACCTATCATTGGGGAGCACTTCAGACCCTAAGAACAAAAGTGCAAATGCAGGCATGTTCACAAGGTATTACAATGACCTGCAGGAAAGCATTTCCAACACTTTGCGGATTACACCAGAAGTGGTCACGCAATATCAGGGCATATCCAAATTTAAAGTGACTAGGCATGTAGTATGGATCCAAGCACAAAAGGATTCTAAGAAGGAATGGATACAACTATGATATTGTGTCAAGAAAGAGGACATAGAGATGGCCATCAAGGATTGACAAGATGACTGGAGAGTTCCAGTTATGAATCAAGAAAAGTCCACGGATAAGGAGGATGATGCAGAGAAAGAACAAACACATGCAGGAGATAAAATAATTCCTAAGAAGCCAAAGCCAGGTCAGAATTTGACGCAATGGAAGAAAGGGGGTGTGCTAAAGAAAGGTACCTAGGTGGGAAAGAAGGACAACACCCAAGCGCCGTAGGAACATGAAAAAGAGAATGAGACAACACAGGGGACCACATCAACTGCTACCTGATAGGAACAAGGCCAGATCAAGAGGCTGATCATACACACTGGGGGTGCATGCAAGAAGTCTAAGGCACACAAAACACCACCAGAGTATACAATCACCAAGGACGATGTAGGACTCATGGATGAAAACATCCATGATCTAGCAGTTGAGGACTTTGAAGATGCCCAACACCAACGAGATCAGATCCAGGGCAAAATAGATGACATGAGGCAGCTCCTATAGTAGATCAGAGAAATGCAGAGGGAGAGAAAATCAATAGAGTTAGTCCCCGCAGCATCACAAGCATGAGCCAAGTCCATGCCCAATGAGCATGATATGATCTAGGTGATAGCCAATGCGAGCTTGAATTTTAACATTACACCCATCATGTTGCGCATGGATGCGATTATGGGCCAGACACCCTTGAAATATCTGGCACAAATACAGTTGGTAATGGGGTAGATATCAACCAAGGCATTATATAAACTACAAGTCATCGTCATGCAGGAGGTATAGTCGCACGCACGTATAAACGCATCAGAACTACAACACACAAAGGACAACCAAGAAGAGTTGGAGTTGGTGCTCGAGCAGATCAATATCGAGACCAAAGACAAGAAATATTACATGGATAGGCTCAAGCAGGGATTGGTTGTAGCCTATGAGAGAATTCCAAAGAGCGCGCAAATGACAGATCCTACGACGACACAAAAAAATGATCAGATTGTGAAAACAATCGATCAATACATGCTTGATATTGAGAACCTCCAAAAAAAACTCACCCCTACCACTCCCCTGGAGGTGAAGGAGCAAAGGAAGTAGGAAACAACAGGGCAGATGGAGGAAATGGAACGACAAGTCAGCGCAGTTGTCGACTTGTTCGATAAAACAACACAACTATGGACAAAGCTGGAGGAGGATCAACATGTCCAATAGTGGAACCAGGAAGAGGAAAAGATAAGCACATCTATCCTGGACCCCAAGCAGAGGAAAAATACGGTGAAGATCACAGAGCACCTCAAAGGAGTACATGATATGAAGAAGCTACAAACAAAATTCATAGCCATGCAAACACAAAAGAAGGATCGACAAGATCAAATGGAAACTCTCCAAGAGCTAGTAGTGAAGGTCATTACACAGGCATAAGAGGAAAAGACAAACATGGCACAAATTCAGGTAGAGTGCACAGAGATGATCAACGAGGAGATTACAATGAAAGTATTAGATGTGCTCAGAGAAAAGACCACGCGGGCTCAAACACAAGCAAGGGAACTCACAAAGAAGTTCCAGACTCTCGCAGGAGCTGTTGAAGAAGTGCAAAAATTTAGGTGGCTCGTGACGAGCCACATGTTAGTGTTGGGGGACTTTTGGATGCAGACCTAGTCGAGAGAAAAGGTTATTTTTGGGAAGAGAAGCATGAGAGGAGGAAAGGATAGCTATAAGTAAAAGAAACACGTGTAAAGGAAGCAAGTGAGGCACACATGCAAGGAAGACATACCAACGCTAGGGTTAGGGTTTTTGTAATGTAATGTAATGGATGATGAGCCAAGAATATAAATAGGTAGTACTTAGAGGAAGAAGAGGGGGACAAAACAAGAGAGAGAGGATAGAGAGGGATAGAGCAGAGGATGGATGCCAGAGAGTTGTAAGAACTATACTACTAAGTAAGATAAGCTAGGGAATCAGTGAGTGACCCAATCCTGAGGGTTAGATTGAAATATGAGGAGCCTAGTGTAATCTATTCAACCTCACAGGGATCAAGGATCCTATTAAAGAGAGTAAGGTCTAAGATTGTACACATGTGCGACGTGACATATTACTGAACCAAAATAAAGAGGTTGAGAGCTAGATATTTGTGGACATAGCCCAGGAGGGGGTGAACCATGGTAACACCTGTGCTATGTGAATGAATGTATGGGTATTTATTTCTATTAAATGGTGAATGCTAGATAAATGAATTAACTAGTTAGATTTGGTATTTCACATGCATGAATCAAATGACTACTACAATCATATGCTAGACTGAATAAATAAATATTACAAGATACAACTGCAGATCTCCACTAATTCCTAGGTTTCAAACACCTAAGTATTGCAACCACCGATAGAGATATCTCGGGTGAGACTGCGTAGTGCACCCTGTGTGTTGCGTTGCCTTCTAGTCTACAAGAGGGGATGATATTTTTAGAGGGATTTTGTTGGGAGCTTATCTGAACCGGGGTCAATCTATGAAAGTAAAGTAGTATCAGGATAACCGATAGAGAATCGTAAGTAGAAGAGTATACAAAACCAACAATGTTCTAAAACCTACCTACTGGAAGAAGTTCTAAAACCTAAGACAAAAGGACATGTTAACAAGGGAATACATCAAATTTTTTTATAGGCTATCCTTATATCTATGCAAAGTGATTAATGAGATGAGGTTTTTGCAAGATATATTAATTGTGTTTGATATTATATTCAAGATGAGTTAAGTATGGTGAGAATTCAGTCATTGGTAGAGCCATATTAGCATTCTTTGAAGGATAAATCCTAAGAGCTCAAGAAAGAAACAAAGTTCCCATGCTAAAGAAACAAGAGGTGGAAGAAAGAACATGTCTAGAAGATGTCAAAGTAACAAAATAAAATGATAAGATGAAAGTAATAGAAGTGTTTCAAAATAGGAAAATAGTTGAAATTATGAAGCCCGTAGAGGTAGAGGAGGAAGATTTGGAGGAGCATGCTTCAAGTATGGAGCATAAGGTCATATGAATTTTGAGTTTTTAGAGGATTTAAATGCTAATAGAAGGCATGAAGGAAAAAATCACATTGCTCAAGGAGAAGAATATGAGAGGAGGAGAAGAATAGGAGAGGAGGAGAGACAAATAAAAAAGAGGTGGACAACAAAGGAAACTGGTAGTAAAAAAAAAAGAGACTTGGGTTATTTTAATCTTTGTTTTGATCATATATTTTTGTCTAAATTTATATAAGCCTAGCTAAGACTTAAACCAACAAGCATTTAAATTTTAGAGTTTTGATGAAGCATATTTGGCCTTGTAAAGTAGTTGAATCCCATTGAGGAATTGTGTACACAAATTCATAAAATATTCAATTTAATATAAGTGTTTATTGTGGAAATTTGGTTCCATTACATGTTTGTTTTTTCTATTAAAAAAATGTGTACTTCCTTTTATTGTTGTGTGCTAAATATGGGTTTAGTTTCAAGGTAGCACTGATAGTTGTTGTTTTCAAGTGTCAGGTTTCATTACCGTTCACCATATATTTCTTGCAAAGTAAATCAAAATCATGAAAAATTAAATTCCCAAACCTTATATGCTACAACAATGACTCCTAATCTAGATTTTTTTTTAAAACTTGAGCAATTCTACTTTAAAGATTTAGGGGAAACATCAGATTATTTTTCATGGAAACCTCTATAATAAATTTGTTTCTACCATATGTATCATAAGTAATGCACTTCTAGTTCTCAAACATAACTAGATAGCCTTGTATTCTTGAACACTAAGAAAATTATCTTCTAAACTAGGGGCATACTAAACATTAGAAATTGGATTTTTCTCACCTTTCTTTGTCATACTAAACATTAGAAATTGGATTTTTCTCACCTTTCTTTGTCTTCATTGAGATGACTCCTTTAACGATGATTGAAAATATTTCTTGTTTCCAAACTTTACTTAACATTACATTGATTCATCCAAGTTGAAAAATATATTATTATTCCTTATTGTATGGTATCTACAATTTCTATCTAAAAAATAAATCTCCCAAATATTATTTACCCAAATTACAAAGGAAAAATATAAAACCAAACTGTTCATTTTCTGATAAGAAATTCACCTTCTACTTGTTCATTTCATATATTTTAATATTATAGAGTTGGAGTGTCTATATATACACATTGAATATGCGATTTTATCAAAACACTGATTACATCCTTCATATTTTTTTCTACTCCCTCTACTTGCTAATTTATCTCAAGCTAGCACCCAACTAATAATCTTGAATAAAATCACTTTATTAATTAAAATCACAGCTAGGTCATTAAACAAATAAATTAGCGTAAACATAAAACTGAAACCGTACACATTGCACAAGATATCTGGGTAAACACCCCTAGAAAAAACCATGAAGGGAAAACCAAATATGAGTTGATTTTACTAGACAAAATCCTAGGCTCCCGTCCTAGGATAATGACCCATTAGAGGAACAAAATGCAACAAACATCCTATCCTACCTAGCTACTATCTCCCTTGTTTCCTCTTTTCTCCTTTCCTCAGCCATGACCACTCACACTTGGACGAAATTCTCTTCACCCAATCAATGAGATCTCCTCACTTTGTGTGTCTCATCCTCTCACCTAGGATGCCTTTTATTACATTGAGTTAACCCTAAATCCAAAACCCCAGATCATCTCCAAAGTGATCAAAGGTTGAGATTAGATCCCACCTTGAATTTAGATCTAACGAATAGTATTTAATCAACCCACTTCAATTATTAATGCCAACAACTTAGGCATTTATCTTAATTAAACTCAAATTAATTAAAATTTAATTCACTTTAATAATCACTTATAAAGTAAAGCTCCTAAGGTTCTGAGAGGCATAAAAGATGACTTCCACATGATAGACACCAAGCCTATGTGGAAGTACCTATACGAGGCTAAACACATCAAAACCCCCTCTTAGTGAGGAAGGTACTTCTCCCACCTGGATGTGGCTTTGTCTTCACCGTCAGATCTATTACCATGGATGCTCTCCAATCCACATGATTGGATGATCCCTCTGAAATGAAATCTATCCCTGCCATCTTGCTCAGACCAATCTTCGAAGAATTTCCACTGATCATGCTCCTAGAATCCTCCTACTCCTGAGCATCCTACATGGTCATCTTGTACCATGACTCCTTCTTGATAGACTTGGAAGGCCATTCCTTCCCATATGAACATGAAGGCTAACTCCCTCTAAGATACTTAATCTTCAAAGCTACCTGATCCTTGTCCTCTATCACTCTGCTAGTTTCCATAGCTCACATAGGTTATCCCTTTATCCTATACACATTTCTCTCCCTAACTCCAATAATAAATTATATGTCTGAGCTAGATCCTCTATGCTTGTTCAACGCCTATCCTGGAACACTATGTCAAATCCCTTCTTATAAATCACTGAGACTGAGAGAAAACTCCCTTTAAGTTGTGACACCCATAACACATCCATCACTCTCAACATGCCTCCTGAATCCATATGGAATGACACTATCCTAGATCCCTTCACTACATGCTTAGTCCCCATACCAAGTTCCACATACACATCTGAGTTTGACTCTTTGAAGCTCTTGGAAAAATCTCATGCTTCTATCATATGACATGTGGCTCCACTATATATTAACCATGCACTAGTTGATATGGTACCCAATGAAGTTTGGGAAACAAGTAAGAACTATGTCTGTTCAAAATTGTTTGAAATCTCATTTACTTGAGCCTTTGCCTATGCAACTACCTCTGGTTGCATCCTCTTTCCACCCTTCTTCATGTTTGAACATTGACCTACATAATGCTAAAAATTGTGACATGCATAACACTTGAATTTTCTCATGTCCTTCTTGCCATATTGAGAGGTAGACTCTCCACTGGAAATATTCTTGAACTTGCCCTTATTTTCCTGGATGGAAAGATAAATTTTCTCATCATCATTCTTGTACCGACCTCCATTCATATCTTCATATCAAAGTTCTTCCTGAATGAATTCATCCCACAACCTTAACCAATCATGGAGCTTCTCATGTGCCACAATATCTTTGATGGAGATGTCCACTCCTTCGGGAAGCCTTTGAGTGCCATCCTAACCAACTCTGAATCATCCACTGTCTCCCCTATTTTATTCATTTCATCTCGAACCTGTTGGATCCGGGTGAGATAAGTTGTCACCGTGTTTGATCTTGTCATTTTTGTATCTCTAAGCTTCTCTCTCAACACCATTTTGCGACTATCATTCTTACTTTGAAATAAACTCTTCAAAGTCTCCCACATGTCCCTAGCAGTTGTATTTATATATAAATGAGAATCAAATGATCCTTCAATCCATCTAGAATAATGCATCTGGCTTTCACATCCTTTAACTTATGGATGACCAGTTTTGGATCTTCTGGTGGGGCCATAATGGAGTTGGAAAACTCCTAAATGTCTTTCTTCTATAACACCAACATAATACTCTCCTTCCAAGGACTATAGTTGGAAACCCCATCCAACCTATCCTCAAATTACAAGCTAGACATAACCATCTCTACAACCTATTGAAAAACAAAAAATTTTCTTCCCATACCTACTGCTTGATCCTAATCGAGGCTTCCCAGATCTTCTTGCTTCCCAAGGTTGCCTGCATTTTCCCATTGCCTATATTTCTTCCCGCTGCACGGGGCTTCCCATTGCTCGACATGCTTGCCCATTTCCCAGGATCCTCCTTGGTCCTACATCCCTTGTTGGCAGCTATTGGCCCTATAGCTCGTTCCATCCATTTGCGTCTAGAGGCTTTCTCCCTACGTCCAACCGACAATTCACTACTCCGAACATCAACAAAAATGTCCACGTAGATTTCCTTGCTTGGCTGATGACTTACTCCTAGTTGTTTTCCCTCTCCATGCATGAATTCTCCTTAATATCTATCCTCTTCTCCCAATATGATATTTCTATCAACTATGGCTCACTCTCCATGCATATCTTGCTTGATTAGATCTTTTTTGCTACTGGCCGCTACAACTCCCATGTGCCTTGGTTTGTCCCACATTGGTGGCTTTTCCACTACACGACGATTGCTCAACAACCCGACCACCACTTCCTTCCACTCACCCATGCAATATCCCTGCAATCTGCAGTGTTCGAACACCACTTAAGCCGCTACATGACTGCATATCCGACCCGATCTTCAGTGGCTACAAATAATCTACACACTTCAGCTTGATTTCTGGATTTTTGTTGTAGCCCGTGCGACCAATTTTTCATTCATCAGATCTATCACTGCAATAGTCAATGGCTAATACATACATTGTATGACCTGTATGATAAATGTCTGACTATCATACCTTCTCTCTCTCTCTTTAATTTAACCCTGCAACTGAGCCTGCAATAAAATTTTTCCTGCAGACAAAGTAAATTTTTTTCTTGCTGCTAATATTGATCTCTATGTTCCTGGTTTCCTTTAGAACTGTAGCTCTGATACCATGTTAATTTATCTCAACCCAACACTTGACTAATAATCCTGAATAAAATCACTTTATTAATTAAAAGCACAACTGGGTCATTAACTAAATAAATTAGTGGAAGCATAAAACTGAAACCATACAAATTGCACAAGATATCTCGGTAAACACCCTTGGAAAAATCCCCGAAGGGAAACCTGATCCGAGTTTATTTTACTAGATAAAATCTTGGGCTCCCATCTTGGGATAATGGCCCATTAGAGGAATACAATGCAACAAATAGCCTAGCCTACCTGACTGCTATCTCCCTTGTTTCCCCTTTGATAATTTCTTCATCCCTTCCCACTCAAACTTGGATGAAATGTTCTTCACACAACTATAGACATCTCCTCAGTTTGTGTGTCTCATCCTCTCACCTAGGCCTCCTTTTATTATGTTGAGTTAACCTTAAATCCAAAATCCTATATCATCTCCAAACTAATCAAAGGCTGAGATTAGATTTCATCTTCACTTTAGATATAATGACTAGGATTTAATCAACCCACTTAAGTTATTAATGCAAAAAACTTAGGAATTTAACTTAATTAAACTCACATTAATTAAAAGGTCATTTACTTTAATAATCACTCATAAAGTGAAACTCCTAAGATTATGAGAATGAACGACTTCCACATTCCAAGAGTATAAAACACACATAGGTAACATTTCAAAAGAGATTCCAATAGTATAAAACACACATAGATAATATACTACACATATAGATAACATTGATGCTCCAACACTAAACATAAAATTTACTTTTTCTAGTATTTTTAAAGTTACTATATTCTATTATAAAACTGGGAAGAAGGCTAAAACAATGTAAGATTTTGAAATTTTGGTTTGGTATAATAAGATAATTAAAACTTAATTAAAATCATAATTTTGAATTGTTGAAAATAATGAAAACCCTCCAATACTCATATTGCAAATATATTTTTACGATGGATATCAATCCAAAATGATCTTATCTTTCTTCAATCTAAGTTTCGAAGATTGCTATAATCAACGTCAACGTTTTTTAGTAGTTTTGTCACTTAAGTTTTCTCAAGTATAATGATGTATAGAAAAATGGCAAAAATTCTATACTTCTTCGAAACTGATTTGGAATATTGAAGTGTTAAAAGTTTTTAACTTGAGCACACTAGGAGTTTTAGTTTTAAACAAAAATTTTGGAAACTGGTTTGGAATACCGACATACAAACAATTCTAGTTTTAAACAAAATTTCTGGAAACCATCCTACATGCCAATAAATATGACAACCATGTTGAACGATGCCATCGAATTTCCCGACATGGAATGTGGGTGTTTTTTCAGATCCTAACATTTAGCCTTTAATTGAGACAAATTAACTAAACATGGATGTTTGGTTAGAGGCACATTTATTGTATCTCACTATTGTAATCCATATAGGCTGATAGATGAGAAGGGTTGAGGGGTTGGAAATATATACATGTTGGTTGTTGTAATTCTCCCTTGAACACAATAAACCAAATTTCATTGCCCCGTGGATGTTTCCCTTGTGAAGGGTTTTACCACATAAATCCAGTGTTCATTCTTGTTTGATTGCATTTGTCTGTATGTTGTTTAATTGTTGCTAATTAAATCTATGTTTTTTTAGCATCCAATGTAGAACAAGTGGTATAATAGCATGTGGATCAGGTCCAACAGGTGAAGCATGTGAGCCAAGTCAATTTGTTTACAGATCTTTGTGAGTGCAAGAACCTTTGGACGTGTTTTGGCAGGTGATGGTAGGTGGATATGAGTACTAAGGATCCCAAACATTTTTTCAATATGAGAGCATTGATCCAATACTATTTAGTACACCGATGCTTCCTAGACAGTGTTAGGGTCACACCAACACTCTAACACTTAAGAAACACAACTTTTCCTCTATCCGGCGTGCCCAGTTCAAGTGGACAGGAGTGCTAGTAAACGGGTTCCCCCCTTCCACTGAGGTAGAGTGCCATTCACAAACCTGATGGTAGCTTGGCATGCCTAGAGGAGTGTCAGTCTCAAAGTTGGCACCTCTTGTGAAGCTTAAGGAAACACCATCCTCTTAAAGCAGAGAGAGGTAAATTTGTTGGGCTGGTGAGTGTGAGGGAAAGGTGAATTTTTGGCTGGTGAGCGGTTGAGGGCTTGACCCTATGGCTAAGGTTCAAAGTTAGAAATTTGAAGTTGATAAATTTAATGGAAAAAACCAAATTTGAGCTATGGAAGCTCAAGATGAAGGATTTTCTTGTGCAACAGGGTTTGCAAAAAGCATTGGTAGGAAGATCAAAGAAACCGACATCCATGAAAAATGATGAATGGGACGATTTGATGCAACAAAACTGAGTATTATACGTCTGTTCCTTACAAATGATGTTTTTTTTTAATATAGTAGGAGAGGAAACAACAACAGGTATGTGGACCAGATTGGAAGGACTTTATATGAAAAATTCCTTGACTAATATAATCTATTTGAAGAGGCAGATTTATGGTTTTCGAATGAAAGAAGGTACTAAAGTCGTTGACCATTTAAGTACCTTTAATACCCTTATAGTTAAATTTGATAGTATGGAATTAAAAATCGAAGATGAAGACACGGAAGTGACACTATTGTGTTCATTAGCTGAGTCTTGGGATCATTTAGTTACCTCTATAAGATTTAGTTCAACATATGTTCTTGATTATGACACTGTTGTGGGATATTTATTGGCTGAGGAGATGAGGAGAAAATCCAGTCAAGAAACCTCAATTTCTGAGGCAATGGTGGTCAGAGGGCGATCCAAAGATAAAGAGAAGAATCATAAATGTTCTTTCATATCTAAGTCAAGAGGGAGGAAAAGTAAACTTAAGTGCTGGTACTATGGAAAATCCGAACATCTGAATAAGGATTCATGGAAATGACAACAAGCCTCCAAAGAAGACTCTACAAAAGAAGTAAAGTAAGAAAATGCAACATAAACAAGTTCAAATTCTAGTTCAGGTATGACTGATGAGGTTCTGTCTATTTCTAATGCTTCACATCATGATCAACATTGGTTGTTAGACTCTTTCGCATTAAATCATATGTGTTTACATAACAATGGTTTTCCACATGTTAACCTATAGATGATGGAGTTGTTTTCATGTGAAATGACATTTCCTGTAAGATTGTTGGGATTGGTTGCGTCAGAATTAAAATGTATGATGGTTCTATAAGAACATTAATAGATGTGAGGCACGTACCTGAACTTATAAAGAAATTGATATCTTTGGGATTCCTAGATTCTACTAGATACAAGTATACAATTCAAGGTGGAGTGATGAAAGTGTTCAAAGGCATCTTACAGGTCATGAAGGAAAATAAGATTGGGAACTTTTATCATCTTGAAGGAAGAACTGAGTCAGATCAAGCAACAACAACACTATCTTAAAATTAAAGTGATTCCACTCGTTTATGGAATCGACGTTTGGGTCATATGAGCGAGAAAGGAATTAAGGTACTTGTAGATCGTAAGTTACTTCCAAGTATGAAGTCTTTGAATTTAAATTTTTGTAAACATTGTATCTATGGTAAATAGAGTAGGAAGAAGTTTAAAACATGAAGACATAGTAGTAAATGTGTCCTTGATTACATTCAGTTAGATGTTTAGGGACCATCCCCTATAGTCTCGTATGGAGGATAATCATACTTTGTTACATTTATAGGTGATTTATCTAGAAAGGTGTGGGTCTATCTGTTAAAAAGAAAAGATGATATTTTTACTGTCTTTAAGTAGTTTAGAGATTTGGTTGAAAAGAGCACTGGCAGGTCGATAAAATGTTTAAGAATTGATAATGGAGGTGAATACACATCTATAGAATTCGAAAACTATTTCAAAGAAGCGAGGATTGAGAGGCATAAAACCACTGCATATACTCCTCAACAAAACAATGTTGTTGAACACATGAATAATACTCTTCTAGAGAGAGAAAGGACCATGCATAGTAATGCGAAGTTGCAACAATAGTTGTGGGAAGAAGCAATTTCTATAGCTTTTTATCTGGTTAATCGATCACCATCGACTGCAATTGAATGTAAGATTCTAGAAGAGGTATGGACTGGTGACTCTTGTGATTATTCAAACCTTAAGATTTTTGACTGTGAATCCTATGCTCTTATACCTAAGCATCAACGTTCTAAATTAGATCCCTGTTGAGTCTCCATTTTGACACCTCTATTACCCTATATTATCCTCTATCCGGGTCAATTTTACCTCTGACATGTGCATATGTTGTCTATTTCCTCCACAAACCTACCTTGTGACCTTATCCATATGCATAAAGAGGTAACCCATGTTAAAAACATGATTTGTTTGATTTCTTGATTAATTGGGATTAAATGGTTGATTGTTTATGCTCCGAATTACTTGGATTATTATTAAGCAACTTCATGACAAGGCATCACCTCATCCGATACTCATCTTTGGGATTCATCTGGTACTTCCGTTGGCCCGGTACTGCAACAACCAATTGTTCTATTCTGGTACTCTGCCTCATTTGGTACCAACATTGCGGTAATACGGTACCAACTCTGCGCCTATTCCAGTACCACCGTTGTGCTGATCTAATACCCATATCTTTTATTGTTCTAGTCCGGTACTAAACCCATGTCTACATGATTAACGTTTTGAATGAGTATGTTGGTGATGATTCCAAGAAATTAATTGGATAGAAGTGTCCTTGGATCATTTTAAGATCACGATAGACTTCATCACTCATGCACTTCATGTCATGAGGATGAAGTCTGTTCCTTGAGATACGATATGATTCACCAATTGTAATATTTTGTAAACATTTGATAATTATCCTCAGACCTTGATTATAACGACTGACCTTCTTTTAAAAGGGATGCTGTGTAGATGATAGATAGGAAGTAGAGAATGATATACACTATTATGTTGGGAAATGAAATGTTGAATCACTGATTCACTTGATCAATTGAAGGAATACGAATGCTAGTTTGTGCAATTCATGGATGTGAGTAAAGTGTTTAGTTTGTAATTTATTTAGAGGTACCTTGTTGGTTCAGCAAGGGCCCACCGTCCCAACCAAGGTAAGCCTCCCTGTATATGTCTTTATGTGGCATAAGTTAATTGTGTGAGTGTGAAAATATAATAGTTGTGTGTTGCAAATGATTCTAAGTGTATGTAATTTCCTAAATACAATACAAATTTCTAAATAGATTTGATTTTGGATCACTGTGAATGAACAATTATGCATTAAGCATAATAGATAATTCTATTTCCATTTCTGCAGAGTGATATTTAGTTAACAAAAACTTGCTATATGTTTGGGATTGTTAAATAAGCAATTATTATTGTTTTAAATTAATGATTGTATTGTTCTCAGTATGCACAAGAACAATAAGACTTCATCTCTCACCTTCATGCTCCATGTAATGAAGTCTTTCAATTATATTGATTGTCTCTTGTATTGAGGAAGGTTTGATTGGAATTGATAAGGTTATGATTGGTTTCTTTCCAAAAGTAAATAGAGTGAATTGTTAATTGTTATTCCATTGCTACATGAAACAAGGTCTCAGTTCATCTCTTCATTTCATGAGCCTATCATGAACAAACTAGTTATCTAAGCAATAAACTTTTCAATTGAGTGTTTGTTTTAGAGTTTTACTATAAGCTTTATCTTCTAAGTTTGAAGTTGTGTGAAGTATTCAGATATTCCAAAAATTGAGTGTTATGTTATTAATTATTTCCTGATTGAGCTAGATACAACATACATAGATAGGTTACTTGTTTTCGACACATATGGTGTAACAAATCTTTTGATTAAGAATCCCAGATTGACATATAAATGAGTGCAATATACTAAGGATATATATACACCAACAATCCCAAATCTAAAAAGATTATCTTTGTTGGGTATGGTGATGGAATTAAGGGATATAGATTGTGGGACCCTACTTCCCACTAAATCACCATTAACAGGGGTGTAATATTTCATGAATCAATATTTATAAAATCAGATGTAGATGTTGAAATGGAACAGGTGCAGGTACCTCAAACTCAACATATCCAGTGTGAGACTTGTTCATTTACAAAAGAAGATGAACATGAAGAGGTTCATGAAGAGGTTCACGAGGATGTTCATGAATATGTTCCTGTAGATGAAAATGTGGATGCAGATAATAATTAGGAAAATGTGGATATACCACAATCATCTCTAAGGAGATCTGCAAGGGTCAGGAATCCTCCTAGAAGGTATGATGATTTTGTTTCATTGGTTATTAATAATGAGGAGCCTACTTGCTATCAGGAAGCAATGGAGGTGTCTGATAGAGAAAAATGGAAAGAAGCAATGAAAGAGGAAATGGATTCCTTAGAAAAGAATGAAACATGGGACCGGGTTGAACTCCCAAAAGACAGAAAAACTGTAGGTCGCAAGTGGGTCTCTAAACTAAAATTGGGTCTTGATGATAAGGTTGAGAGGTACAAAACAAGACTGGTGGAAAAATGTTATTCACATAAGGAAGGTATTGATTTCCATGAAATATTTTCACCAGTAGTTAAACTTATTTCAATTCGGTTTGTATTGGCACTAGTTGCTTTATTTAATATGAAATTAGAACAACTAGATGCTAAAACAACATTTTTACATGGAGATTTAGATGAGGAAATATACCCTGAACAACTTGAAGGGTTTGTTCAGGATCGTGGGAAAATATTTGTTTGCAAACTCAAGAAGTCATTATAGGGCCTAAGGCAGTATCCTAGGCAATGGTACATGAAGTTTGATTCTTTCATGGTGAGCTAGAATTATACAAGGAGTGAGTATGATCATTGTGTTTATTTTAAATGTTGGATAATGACATATTCATTATTTTGGTGCTAAATGTTGACGATATGCTTGTAGCAAGCCAGATCATGGTAGAGATTAATAGGTTAAAGACTCGGATGACTAGGACGTTCGATATGAAGGATCTAGGAGAAATAAAATAAATCTTGGGCATGAAGATACACAAAGACATAAAAAATGGTAAGCTCTGGTTATCACAATAGAGGTATGTGGAGAAAATACTTATGAGGTTCGGTATGAGCAATCTGAAACCAATTTCAATCCCTTTGGCTTCTCATTTTAACCTTTCTTCAAGTTTATGTCGTAGTACTGATGAAGAAAATGATAATGTCTTGTGTACTGTACGCTAATGTAGTAGGGAGTCTAATGTATGTGATGGTTAGTATAGGGCCAAATATTTCACATGTAGTGGGTGTTGTCAGTCGGTACATGGAAAATCCAAGAAAAGAACATTGGGGAATAGTGAAATGGGTGCTTCGGTATTTGAAAGACACAAGTAATTATTGTATCACCTATAACAGTGGTAGTGATTTAGTCTGCAAATATGTCGATTCGATTCAGATTTTGTAGGTGGATGTCAAAGCTTCAAAATATTGTTTCTTTATCCACTACAGAGGTAGAATAAGTAGCTGGTTCACATGCTTGCAAAGAAGCAATCTGGTTAAAAGGTTTACTGGGTGAGTTTGGAAGGGTGCACAAGAAGTTTAAATTTTTCTGTGATAGTCAAAGTGCAATTCATTTCATTAAAAATCCGACTTATCACATTAAGACAAAACATATTCCTATTAAATACCATTTTGTAATTGTTGATGAAAGATGATTGTCTCTGGAAAAAGTCCATACAAAAGAGAATTGTGCAAACATGTTCACAAAACCATTACTGTTAGAGAAGCTCCAATGGTGTTTGGCTTCTTTTGGCTTGGAGAAGAAGTGATGAATAAAACTCGGCATGAAATTCAGGTAAATTGTTGTCAAGGTGGAAATTGTTGAATGGTGCCAAGGAATTTCCCAACATGAAATGTGGATGGTTTTTCAGAGCCTAACATTTAATCGATTGATTACAGACGTGTTTATTGTATCTAATTATTGTCAGGGGTTGGATGGATGTGTATGTTAGCTGTTGTAATTCTCCCCGGAAATTTAATTGTGGCGTGGATGTTTCCCTTGTGAAGGGTGTTCATTCTTGTGTGATTGTATTTGTCTGTATGTTGTGTATGTCGTTTAATTGCTGTTAATTAAATCTATGTGTTTGTTAGCTTCGGCTGTATAACAAACCAAGTTAAGATCGGAGATATAGCAGTGCATATGTTCGTTTAGGAAAACACGTTGCACTTAAAAAATACATTTTAAAAAATTCACTGCAGATAAGAAAGATTTAGAAACGAAGTTCCTGGTGCAAAACAACGAAATGCAGGGGAATAAGTCACGAAATATAGAGGAATAAGTCGTATTCTTGTAGCTGTAAGTGAATTTGGAGTGAACGACTCCAATACCATGCATAGCTATAACTAATTCTACAATACTCCCAAGGAGCTCCGCACATTAATCCCATCCCTTCGGGGCGGGATACTGCGGGTAAAAAAATAATTCTCCAGGGACCAGGAAAAGCAATTAATGCTTTGTGAAAATCCAATATTTATGCAGCAGATCAATCACCATAGTTTGGGGAGTAACCGATACTGATGATGCGCTAATTGAGACGATATTGCAGGAATGAGTGACAGATTATCTAAATATAAACTTCTCATTCAGGTCCGGGATGATAATGTAGCCATTTCTTGGACTCAAATTGGTAGCTGATGTCATCTATGTGATCCACCCCTCTCCACCAATTTAAAAACGGCGCGACCTCCTTAGAACTGAGTTCACGCGACCATGGAACTCTTTTGATTTCTTTTGCTCCAGCTCCGAAACATCTGTACTGCCCATAATAAACAGTGCTGCATATACAGATAGAATGAAAACAGGAATATTAGAATGAGATATGGGATTCTGATTGTCCGTTGCTGATTTGGTGCAGGGTTAGCAGTGGCTTACTTTTCTCTGATGGGATCATTCCAGTTATCCCATCCTCCGGGGAAGATAATGTCAGCCATGTAAGTGTAAGCATACACTACTGTGGAATAAGGCCCCCATGCCCTGCCCAGATACATTAATCCATTGCCTGTCAACTTGCAGTTCAGAAATACGAAGCCCGAGTCTTCCGACTGAGAAGCTCTTTTCTGAGCTGTAAATGCACCATTTTTTAAAGGGATGGCATGTAGGTTGCACTTCTGCAATCAATAAATCGAAAAATTCTACTGTTTAACAGCTCCCAACTCAGAAATAGAAAACAAAATCAAAATACTGTCTGTGATTTGTATTTGGTTTACCTCATAGACAGATTTTCCATTGCCACATATGAAATCGATGGCACCTTCAATGTAACAGTTTCGAAAGTAATGCCTCCCACTTTCATCTAACACGGTGTCTTGATATCCCAGAAATCTGCAATCGTAAAACGAACAACGATCGCCCGAAATCCTCACCGCCACGGCTTGATCGTTCGGGGCAAGTTTTCCCGGACCATATGAATTCTGCATAACTCTACTATTTAAATAACCTAATCTCATCTCATGTTTTTATACTATGACATTAATAGCCAATTCAAATACCTTACCTTGATTGTGATTTTTTTGGCTCTGAAATCTGAAGCATACACAGACACCGTTGCGGAGTGATAAGTCCCACCACTCGATATCGCGCAATCATTCCAAACGATGACTGTGTTCTTGCTGTTGGTGTCCAAGCCAATGAGAGTTATGAATGGCTTCTCTGCAGGAATCGTCACCTTCTCTCTGCACATCACACACAAGAAGGGACTAATACTTCAGCTTCTGATCATAAAAGCTTCTTGACATAATTTTTTTCCAAATAAAAACATTCTTAAATGGCGTTCTTAGTAAACGGCATTCTGAGATAATCTATTCAGTATGGCCTTCTTAGTTAACGGCATTCTGAGTAAATCTATTCAGTATTAGTAAATCTGCTATGGAATTAATCAAATACCCAGTAACCCTAGTGAAAATTCATTAAGCTAACCCTTAAACTATTTCCAGATAATTTGATCCTTCAATCAAAATTATAATGAGCTGGCCCCTTTAGCTATCTATAACATAACCTAATCCTTCAATCAAGATTATATTGATCTTAAAAAATCATTCGAAGCAGAATAAAACCTAACTTCATCATGTTCTTCGTTAGCCTGATTCTCATACTCTTATTTCTCTGTGGGCATCCGATTAAGAAAAAAATGATTCAACCCAAATGAATCTGGTGAATCTATGCCAGAAATCTATACAGTTCGAGCTATTATCTCTTATGAAACTCGCATGGATTCTAATTTGGGTTCATTAATTACCCACCGATAAATGCCGGGTTGGACACTAATCACGACGGGGTTCTGGTTATGCACTGGAACTGCATTAATGGCGTCCTGGACCGTAGTGAAATCGCCTTGACCTTTCTTCTTAGCCACTTTCAGCACAAGAGCTTTGACAAAGTTCGCAGGAATTCCCTTCAGTTTTCGAAACGAACCGCCCCTCAATTCCGTGGAATTCCACTCCCAATTACTGTTACGTTTTACATGGCTTTCAGATATACTACCGAAAGAGTAGGTAGGTTGCATAAAAAACACATGCAGCACTGCAAGAAATAAACCTATAACTAGCAATCCTCTACGCTTCGCCATGAATGAATGAGATTGGCAAGAAAAAGATATATTGGAGAATGGATGGATTCAAAAAATTTGTGTAATGAAAAGAATCTAACACAGGAGAATCTGTCAATGGTTGCAATGCATTCTAATACTTGCAAAGCAGTCGGACATAAACACTAGTTCGTATACCCTCAGAGGTAACTAAGGTCCTATTCCCGAGCTTCGTTCATGCTAGCCTTCAGATCTCAGGCAAATAAAAACCCAAGTCCTGAGCTTTTCTCAGGAGCTAGTCCTAAGCTTTCTGCTGAACCGGGTTATGGCTTCTCTTCTGGTTGTGCAGACGAGGACCGACGCGATCTATATTAGAGTCTTTCTTTCCTAATCCTTTGGAATCCGTTGCGTCCACTGTGGGAAGTCTAATCCGCGATCCTGGCAAGAGAAATAATATGCTACGTAGCAGCCAATTGGTTAAGATATGTCCATTTATCTTGGGGTGTGCTTCGGGTTCTGGATTCTATATTTTTGAAACGTTCAGCCAAAATCAAACCCTAAAATCAAACTGCTGTCTCTGCCAATAACTTTTGCTGAAATGGATTTTAAGATTTCACATTCCAGGGAACGGTTGAAATCTTCACGGATTCATCCAATGATACAGGACGACAGCGAGAATGTCTTCGATTTCAATAACCAAGTCAATTCACGAGAGTGCAGCGTCCTCATGAGTTGAATATAGAGGCCAGTAGTGAGAATGCCTTGAATTTCATTAACAAGTGAATTCATGAGAGAGCAGCTTCCTCTTGGTTGAATAAAGACATACATTTAAAGAAGGTTTAGAATTCATTTGGGTTCTTGTCGTGAAATATGATTTAATTACTTTTGGATATAAGTATGTGACCGTTGCGTTTGTAAAGCTATACTTAAATATTTAAGGGCTTGGTTAAAGGAAGGTTTTGATTTTATTAATTTTTTTTAGGTATAAAATCTTATGGTGTAAAATGGATTTAAATTCATTATATTTTCTTCATTTAATTTAGTGAAATTTAAAAAACAAAAATTATTAAATATAATTGAAAAAATATAATTTTAATTATTGTAAAACTATTTATATTTTCATTGGAATACTATATATATATATATATATATATATATAATTTAAACATAACAAAAATATTATATATAAAAGATAAATATGATGTCTTAAATATTAATGTAATGATCAAAAATCAATGTCTAATCCTGATTTTGATATTAATTCTTTACCTTTAAATATTTTAGGTTTAATTTTCATTTATATTTAAAAATTTAATTACAAGTTTTATACATTCAAAATCATATTTTAATTTGATTTATTTTGATATTAATTCTTTAATTTTAAATATTGTGAGTTTAGTTTTCATTTATATTTAAAAATTTAATTACAAGTTTTAAATATTTGAAATCACATTTTAATTTGATTTCTTTATAATATTTGTAAAAGAATAATCATTTTTTATATTTATAATTGGAAAAAAAATTAATTCTATTTTTATTTTTATTTTTTCTTTGAAATTTAAATTTAACTTAAAAATTTGATTTGAGCGTGCATTAATAATAATTCTAATAACATTAAGTGAATTGTATAGATTTGTTTGATGAGTTTCATTTATTTATTTGAATAATCAATGAATATTCATCCTCCCTTTACAAAAAAAGTCATAGAGTGAGAAGACTAATTCAATGGAGTTTCAACTTAAAAATTTGATTTGAGCTTTAATAATAATTCTAATAACATCAAGTGAATTGTATAGATTTCTTTGATGAGTTTCATTTATTTATTTGAATAATCAATGGAGGAATTATATTTGTGTGTGCACCACAACCCTTAGTTAGTGGGTTGTGATCCCTTTTAGAAGATACTTTTATGATTATATTTGTTTTTACATTGATAGAATTATAGGGTATTGGACATCATGTACTCAATAAAACTTAAGAGATGATATAGAACACATATAATATCAAGGCAAGGCAATTGCATCAGAAACAAAATATTTGTTTTGGATTTTATTTCTTATTGATCCAGGTGGATATTGGTGGCCACCCACCTTTTCCAACTAGCTCAAAACAATTTTCTGATAATTTTGGCAATTTACTATTTTTAGCAAGTTTTAACTTCCGGGGCCATTTTGAGGATTCAAATGAAGGTTTTTCGAGATAGAGGTTCTCAATGATCGCTGAAGGCATAATTGAGCCCCCAAAATGAATCTCCTCAACGATACTTTTCCAACGAGCTATCACACGCCTAAAACGGAGATCGTATGCAAAAGTTATGACCCCAGGAAGTTGATGTACTAACTTAGCCAAACGGGGCCCACATGACTTTTGGCACTTCATCTCCTAGGATTAGGTTTTTGGATGTCTAGGACTTTTGGAATTTCTGTTTATTGTAAAAAGACCTCTAGAGCCTCATTGTAATCATATTTTTGCGAATGTGAGTAGCTGTCACATCTCTTCTCAGAGATAAGCTGCCACCATTCCAGCGAGTCTTTCACTCTGTATTTTTACAATCTCTGTACATTTCTTTCATTAATAGAAATCGTGTATTACTGTATATCTGTGTTTATGGTTGCATCTCTGATACATTTCTATTATATTATTGAATATCTGCGATATCTCTGTGCATTTCTTTATTATATCTCTGACCTCATTTCGTGCCGAAAATAATCTGGATTAGTGGTTTTAGAGCAGGCTGCTCTTGATTGTTTTTTCAGTGCATGTCCCCGACGAGGTCCGAGTATAGAAATTTGGGTCTCGAGCTTGTATCTCTTGAAGACAATCGCTCTCGCACACCCAAGAAACCCTCAATGATGGAAGAAAAGAAAAATGATGGAGCAGACGATCCTATCAATCTGTTGCTTGAGCAAGCTCTCACATGATAGAGGGACGAAATGATGGAGAATTTTTCCCACATCCTTCAACGCCTTCTGATAGCATCAGACACATCTTCATCAAGTGGCCACTTTGGAGGCACCTCTCCTTTCAAGGTACAAGTTAATTTTGA
>SNQJ01S0055057.1:66268-94843 GCA_010110895.2 Picea sitchensis | reverse complement strand
TCAAGCTTTCCTTCTTTCTTCTTGGAACTTAGGTTGTAGATCTATTTGTATTTCCACTGGTCCTTTCCCCTTTTCTCATCTCATTTAGTTGGATATCTACGAGAGACTCTTCATATGCAGATTGGGTTAAATGAGGAGATGAGGAGGTGTCACCAAAACAATGGATTTCAGGATCAACATCTTCTTCCTCTCCTTCTTCATCAGTAACAAGGTCATTTTGGATAGGGGATAGTATTTTTTGATCATATCTATCCCTATTTATTTGATCTCTTCGGATGATCTGAGGGGCATTATTTCGTCTTCTGAAATTACCCCTTTTATCATCATTCTGGGTGTTCCTATAGCTCTTCTTTCCTTCAAATTTCAATTTCTTCATTTCTGCAGACTGTGATCTTAAAAACGTTTTCAACTCATCTACTTGAGGGGATGCAACATAGGAATCAGAGGTTGAAGCTTCATCCCTACCTTTTCTTCTGTCTCTATCAGATTTACTCCTAAGTTTGTTAGTTGCCAATATATTAGACTCTACTTCAAGGGTTGCATCTTCAATATGAGCTAAATATGTAGCTCTTCTTTCTCTCAACAGGAGGAAAAACTTAGGGTCAAAAGTAATGGAATAAGTAATCTTGGCAGAGGTTTTTGTAGGATTTTTTTTAGTGGGAATCTTATTGTACATTTTATTAAATCTTCTTGAGAAGTTTGAAACATATTCCCCATGTTTCCTCTTAAATGACCCAAATTATGTAATATAATAAAGAATTTTTTTTTTATACCCCTAATTTATCAAGAATGAATCATCCAGATCTTCAATCCCATCAATAGATAGAGGATTCAAATCCCTAAACCATTTTCTAACCTCACCATCAAGGTTCTATACAAAAACTCGCATCCACACATCTTCATTTTCAATGTTAAGATTATCTACATAACTATAAAAAGATGAAAGGTGTTCTTCTGCAGTTATGTCTTCCTCCCCTGTGAACTTGGGCATGTACTTAAGGTAGTCTCCAACTAGGAGAGAATTCATAGGCTGACGTAAAACAAGAGGGGTATATCTAGCAACCACTATGGAATCCATCATGTTTCTAGGAACATTAGCACCTGCCATTGGGATGGGAACTGTAGGAGAACAAGGGGGAGATGGAGTTTGGACAGGTAGGACTGCAACTATCTTTCTAGGGGGAAGGGGTTGACTGTTGGAGGATAATGGTATAGGGTTCAAAGGAAAAGAATTTCCCCCCTCTTTAGTTACAACACTTTTGATAGGAGGAGGAGTAGGAAAACCCAAAGTGGGAAAAGCGTCTAAGCTCCTGGGTCTAAACCACTTTACAATATCAGTGGAAACAAGGGTTTCAAAACTTTCTCCTTCCAAATGAAGACTAGAAGGGGGATGTTCAACAATAAATATTTAAAAATCTAAACTTCTGGAAACTCCAACAGATGGTATAAAAGGAGAATTGGATACAGTTACTGGACTTTTAAAACAAGAATCATGTAAATTACCAAAATCACCTCGTACTACAGCTGAAAGTCCTTATTGATAGGTATTTCCTTTCTTGATAATATTTTTTGGGTCATCTTGAGTTGTTTCCATATGCAACTGTGGAGTAGACCTAGTGTGTATTCCTTTGGGAGCCACAACTGAAATAGTGGAGTTGTGAGGTGAAAACTTTGCAATATTCAAGGTATTGATTTCTGATGCACCTTCAAAATTAGAATTTATTTGTCATTCAATCCCAGGGAAATGTATTAAATTCATTCCCCGACAATGTCACCAAGAATGTTATCACTGAGAGTCACCCTCAGATTACAAGAGGATAAGACCAGTACCCATCAAAATGTTTGTGGAGGTAGGTTTATGAATGGAGGTCATGTGGACAAAGCTTAGTACAAGAATGTTTTAACACAAAAAATGGACAAGAAATGTATAGGTAAATGAGGTCCTCATTAACTTTAGTCAGTGGTTTAAGGTTAAAGGTGAGAAAAAGAAAGACTTAGTGAGAAAGGTGGACAATTCTTCCATGGGCATTCGACCTTCAAGCAGCTTTGTGAAGAAAAACTCAGGCACACGAGTACTCTTGAACTTAAGTTTCAAACACTGAAATATATCACATCAACCTAATAATCAAACCTCCATTACTATGTGACTACAAAAACTCGTCTCGATCCTCCATGCACGAGCATTTCAACATAAGAAGAAACAAGGTAACAAAGAAAATACTAAAACTGGTCACAACAATATTATAATCAAACCCACATTACAATACGACTACAACCCTCATCTGGATCCTCCATGCATGAGTGTTTCAATACAAATTAAACAAGATGATGAAAGAAACTGACTTCTATTAATGCAGAAGTTTCCGGTATCATACAAAAAATAGAGAACAACTATGTTATCAAAATATTACAAAATAGGGAGCTCTGCTCAACCAGTTGACGAACTTAACAAAATCTTGAACTGATCTATTTATACTCATATCAGTCCACAACTTCCAGGAGTGTGATATGTCCATCCCATTCAAATATTTTCATCTATGAAGCCTTCTTTCAGACTGTGCGTGTTTCCTCCTTTCAGATGCAATCTTGGATCAGTATGGGCCTGGAAGAAGAAATCACTCATCGTGGTACCTCGGGCTGACATTCTTGTCTCCTTGGCCATAGCTTCCAAGTTTCCTATTTATGGACTAGAGAACAACCATGTTATCAAATATTACATAAAATAGGGAGCTCCGCTTCAACCAGTTGACCCTCTTAAAAAAATATTGAACTAATTTATTTATAATCGGATCAGTTCACAACTGCGAGGAGTGTGATATGTCCATCCCATTCAAATATTTTCATCTATGAAGCCTTCTTTCAGACTGGTATGGTTTCCTCCTTTCGATGTAATCTTGATCAGTATGGCCCGAAGAAGAAACTCATCGCGGGTACCTCAATGACATTCTTGTCTCCTTGGCCATAGCTTCCAAGTTTCCTATTTATGGATTCCGAGTCGAAATTTCAAATGCCACTAATCCCTTCATTCCAAATGATCTCCTCGTGATCGGGGATGAAGGCTTCTTTAACTTCATATCCATGTACCACTGGATTTTATCCCCTTATATAAGGACGGATTGTGGAGCCGGCCAAATGGTTTGACTTATTAATCAGCTTTTGAGCCCATTGACTCACCATATTTCACCACGTATTCGCCTCTATACCATGGCTTCAATTGTGGGACCGCTCAATTTTTTTATTGTTCGAGCAGGTTGCGACCCCAGAATGAAATGTGGTCGTTGATCTAGTCATGCTCTGCAATTTGGGCACACATGCTAAATTTAGTGCCACTGCTAAAGTTTATCCTCCCAACAATTTTAGGATCCAATAAAACCGCGCATGGAGATGGTGCTAATCTTGGTTCTTGAACAAGAACACTTCCCGGAGGATGATCTCCCGTAGTTGACATGGCATCCTGATGTCACTATGCTGACATGTCGTGGATGGAGGGGTGACATGTGTCAGTCGAAAATCGGTTGAAGACCTATCCAAAAAATATGTTTGAAATGAGTGCCATGTGGTCACCATCCAAAGGGATAGATGGCAAGAGATCTATAACTTTGGGAAAAAGTACTTCGAAGGAAATAGGGAGTGGAGAAGTCAAAATTCCCGAAGCCCGAACTCCCGAAGCAAATCATGATCAACCGATATGGAAGGATGCGTGGCGCTTGATCTGTAACTTCGGGCAAAATCACTTCGGAGGAAATCGGGAGTGGAGAAGATGAAACTCTGGAAGCTCGAACTCCCGAAGTAAATCATGACCATCCAATTTGAAAGGACGCATGGCGCTCAATCTGTGACTTCAAGGCATCCACCTGGTCTTTTAAACCTCGCGCAACTTTGATATTCCGAATGCACGATTTTCGTTGATCTAAACTGCTCCTGGGATCTCCACCATTGAAAAATGAACCCGCCCGCGGCTGGTATTTCAGCCCAAAATAAATTGGCTTTGAATGTTGCGCTTTAAGCTCATGGTTGTCACCTATATTAACAAAGGAATTGAACGATCTGTTGTGAGCTCAATCACTAGCAAACAAGATGACCAGTAATTTGAACCAAAATCACAATATGTGTTCATCCTTCAAAAAAAACATCAAACCGTCAAGCAAGCTAGTAAGGAAAACTAGGTCATTGATCGGAAAGGGAAATCGACTTTATCAACCAGAAAGGGAAAAATCCTAGAAATGGTATGCTAAAAAAGAGAGACGGAGTAGCGGTGAAGACTTGGGTATAAACAACAACCATATGTGACCCATGTTATAACACTATTCTTCCACCTTTAAATATTAATTTGGAATAAAATAATTTTTTGTGAATAATTTTTTTTAATAATAATAACTGTTTGTTATATAAAGAGATATATAACCTCACATTTCTATATTAACTAAAGATATATCAAGTACATAGATGAATCATGTATATAAAATCACATATCTATGTTTAATTAAATATATATTAATTACAGGGATGAATCAAATCTTTACAATGTCCAAATAATATTGTATATCAAAATCATTCGATCAAGATGGATCAGATGTATAAGTATCTCTAAATATAATGCTCAAATTTTTGTGGTGCAAAGAGAATATTTGATTTGGTTAAACGAACGTTCAAATCCTTTTAAATAAGAAAAAAAATTGTATGAAATTCTTCTCAAAATTTGAGAATCATAGCTATCATTTTTCAATATTTTTCGCGTACAATTTTAAATTTATAGAAACGCAGAGAAATGACATACATCTATTCTTAAGACTGACTGCTGGCTACAGTGATAATGATTGACTGAAAGAATGTGTATGGTAGATAATGTTTTGCTTTCGATGTCCGGTCACGGATCATCTGATGAGAATAAGTGCGAAATTTTGTTGAGCTGGGTAGGAAATCTCTGACCCGCAGACTCCACCAAGCTTTGAGTGGTCCTCAGATTTTCAGAGATAGCATGCTTGTTAGGTATACGTTTGGATTTCAGCTTTATGCTCAGGAAAGAGGAGTGAATTTGAGGAAATCAAAGACAACCACGTGCTTGGAACATGAGCCATCCGATTATCTGCTAACTTTGGTTTTTCTCAGCTTTATAGTCCAATTCATTACCAACCGGTCGGCAGCTTCGCTTTTTTGGAAAGATCAATAGAGCCCAATGCACTGCCAAAAAAGGATGTCTTTAAGCAGAGTCTCCAGTCTTTACCAACCAAAAAGAGAGAAAAAAGTTGAGTGCAGTGGTACCAAAAGCGCGGGTCACTAAGAATTGTACCATTCACCAGAAAATAGAATACTGTGCATAAACCTAGATACATCACATATGGAAGCATTTTCGTTTATTTTCGTTTATTGATGAGAGGATATGAGTGCAGAATCCTACGCGGCGTGCACGTCACAAAGACATACAGCTAGCTGAGACGCAGGCGTGGGGAACTGAGGATCCACAAGCCGGATATTATATTTCTATCTTCTTTTATCTAAAGCCCCTTTTTGCAGTCCAGACGTACCGAACCAAAATCATGATGTCAGAATGTCTCTGTCCAGTATTATGTTAGGCAGTGCATATCTATAACGTTATCCTGCGAACGAGCTATGTATTGTTAGTGTTGAGAAACTCTGTATTGGTAGTGTTGAGAGATACATTTTAACCATAACCAAAAAACAAAAAAATCGTCACTCGTATTGTGATATTTATAGGGTTTAATAGTGAAGAACAACAGTGTTTAGTTTCTTTAAAAAATTCATATCCAAAAGGGACCTCCCTTTAGGTGTGTGTGATTTTAGGGGTTTCGCTGGCACAGCCAGCAACACCTTGGCGCCCCGCCAAGGACCCCAGCCAAGGTCTACCTTCGCGCCCCGTACGAGTAATCGGCGAAGGCGCTACTCCAGGGCGAATTTACAGATTCAAATAGAAGATAGAGTATATATATCTTCATAAACTTTAACATGGAATTTAAAATCAGTATTCTTAGTATTTTTATAAGCATTGCATACCTTGTTATATTAGAATTCAAAACCAGTATTCTTATAAGCATTGCATACCTTGTTACATTTTTTATAGATTCTAAAACTAGCACAGCGGCTAACTGTGGCTAAGAACGCGGAAACTTAGTGGCTGATAACGAGTGCCCTCAATATTATACTGATAATGAGTGTTCCTAATATAAAACGTTTGTGGTAATCCATTTGTTGTAATATGAAACTTTTGATTGTATTAGGTTGATAAATGGAACGTGGCAATTACACATCCTTATAGTAATTTTTTAATGTGATTAGGTAAATGTTAAAAAGTAAACATGTTAACCGATGCCTTGATAAATGCAATAAAATTATGAACAATAAATCTGATCCATTGATTTTGGAGTACGACTAAGAATATTCCAGCATCTTCAATGCATAGCCATCAGATCAGGGTTTAAGGTTAAATAAGGTTAAAAGATCATTAATTGTGCCCATTATCAATAGGTGTACACCTTTCGATAAAATCAATACTTTATTTTTGAATAGTTTATGAAGTCAAAATAAGTGCTGCCTTATGGCATTACAGAAATTTCTCCAACATAAATAAATGAGAAATGTAAAAGCATTCTGCTTAAAAGGCAGAGATTGCGCTCCTGCAGATTTCAAAATAAGTGGGAAACCTAAATGCAGAAGTAAAATAATGAGAAATGTAAAAGCATTCTGCTTAAGAGGCGGAGATTGCGCTCCTGTAGATTTCAAAATAAGTGGGAAAACTAGATGCAGAAGTAAAATATAGCAGAAAGAATCCCACCCTCATAGTCAAGGATACAACGCGAGCTATATCAATTTAACACTGGGAAGAAGAAAAATATAGCAGAAAGAAGCCCACCCTCATAGTCAAGGATACAACGCGAGCTATATCAATTTAACACTGGGAAGAAGAAAATGATGTAGGAGAGACTTGAGAAGACTCTCTAATTACAAAATGGAAGGGTTTCCGATCACAGCTTCTCATATGTATCCAAAAAATGAATAAACAGTAGATAAATGTTAATTGGGGATGCTTGGAGATGCTTTAACTTCTCAAACTGATATGCCAAACTCGAATGCTCCGGGCCACTATAATGACAACTTGGCTAACCAAATCTTTCGGAAATTTTCTCCAAAATTTTTGTCTTTTAAGTTGGTCTTTAGAGTTGCTCAACACATTGCATAAGTTACAAATATTATAGCATAGGTATATCTCAGAAGTTGAAAAGTGAAAGTTGACAAGGAAAAAAAGATCAAAGATTCAAAACAATGCCCAAAACTTACATGCAACTATCCAAAGAGGTAAGGCTCATTAATATTAAATTGCAATTGCACTAATGGAAATTGTCTTCCCCAAGTGTGTTTTTAATGTCTTCATAAATCTTGATAATAAGAATAAACAAGGGTATTGTCAACCTCTAACAAGCTCTATTTTATTTCATTTTAGAAAACATTAGTAGTTTCAATTTAAAAAAACAAATCCAAAATAATTCATTAATATTTATTATTTCATTATATTAATAATGATAATTATTTCAAATTTTCCAATAGGTAATTATTATTATTATTTTGGAGTAGGTTGTAGCTATCTTGGCATCATTGCATGCATACTATTTTTGGTGATTTTCAAAATGGAAAGTATGTGCAAGTTGCTATAACAAGGTAATTTGTTAAGATTTTATGTTTATGTTTTTAATGGTGTTGTATTGTTGTATTCGATGTGAAACAATTTGATAATGTTTGTTATGATTAGATACATAAATTAGAAGAACAAGATAAACAATATGGATGACAAGAGGCTCCCCAAAATAGCCTATAAATAGTATGCATATTGATGGTATGCAACGGTATGCATAGTTGAGAATCCATAAGACAACTACCACTAAAACCCTAAGACAACTAGAATCCATAAGACAACTAGCACTAAAACCCTAAGACAACTAAAACCCTCAAAATAACCTATAAATGGTATGCATACCAATGCAATGCATACAATGGTATGTCATAATTGAGAATCCCTAAGACAACCACCACTAAAACCCTAACACAACAAAAACCCTAAAAATAACATATAAATGGTATGCATACCAAGGGTATGCAATGGTATACCAGCATACCATTGGGATACCATGGTATGCATACCAAGGGTATGCAATGGTATACCATCATACCATTGGGATACCATGGTATGCATACTTGAGAATACCTAATACAACTACCACTAAAACCCTAAAACAACTAAAACCATAAAAATAACCTATAAATGGTATGCATGCGAGTGGTATGCAATGGTATGCATACCATTCTGATACCATGGTATGGATACTAATGGTATTCAATGCTATACATACCAATGGTATGCATACTTGAGAATCCCTAAGAAAACTACCACTAAAGCCCTAGATGACAACTAAAACCCTAAAAATAACTTATAAATTTTATGCATACCAATGGTATGCCATACTTGAGAATCCCTAATACAACTACCACTAAAACCCTAAGACAAATAAAATACTAAAAATAACCTATAAATGGGATGCATACCAATGGTATGGATACAATGGTATGCATACTTGATAATCTCTAAGACAACTACCTCTAAAACCCTAAGACAACTAAAACCCTAAAAATAACCTATAAATGGTATGCATACCAATGGTATGCAATGGTATGCTATACTTGAGAATCCCTAAGAAAACTACCACTAAAACCTTAAAAATAACATATAAATGGTATGCATACGATATGCATACCAATGCGATACCATGGTATGCATACCATTGCAATACCATGGTATACATACCATTGTGATAACACAGTAAGCATAACGTTGTGATACCAGTGTATGAATACCATTGAAATACCATGGTATGCAATGGTATGCTATACTTGAGAATACCATTATGATACCATGGTAGGCATATCATTGCAATACCATGGTATGCATACCAATGGTATGTAATGGTATGCATACCATTGTAATACCATGATATGCATATCATTGCAATACAACTAGTATGCATACCATGGTATGGATACCAATGGTATGCAATGGTATGCATACCAATGATATGGAATGGTATGCAATGGTATGCATACCAATGGTTTTTCATACTTGAGAATCCCTAAGGACACTACCAATAAAACCATAAAACAACAAAAGCCCTAAAAATAACCCATAAATGGTATGCAAACCATTGGAATACCATGGTATGCAATGGTTTGCATACCATTGCAATACCATGGCATGCAATGGTTTGCATACCAATGGTATGCCATACCAAGAATACAATTGTGATACTATGGTATGCATACCATTGCAATACCATGGTATGGATACCTATGGTATGAAAACCAATGGGATGCATACTTGAGAGTCCCTAAGACAACTACCACTAAAACCCTAAGACAACTAAAACCCTAAAATTAACCTATAAATAGAGCCCCTCTCATGAATGATACACAATTCATTTCATGTAAAATTTATGGCTTACTTGTGAATCAATATAGTGTGAGAGAGAAAACTTGAAATATTTTCAATTGTCAAACAAATCAATATACACATTGCGCAGATAATGAAACTGTATGATAGATATCAAATTTGAAACTTCATTAGTATCTTTTTCAAGTTTTACATTTTGAATATGACATCATTGATTATCTATAAGATATACTATACTGGAATGTATTTGATCTAGATCAATCTATTTATCGAAGACACATAATTTATCTATTCACATGTGCTAATTTTCTATTAGGTTGGAGGAAGGAAAACATGTAAGGCATTACTTTCTAGATAGATTTTTGATAGTTTAGCATTACTAAATAAATGTTATTCATAATTGATGGGTTGAACAAAATTTAAAAATACCCACTACACAATCTCAACAAACATTTGCATTAATGAGTCTTTGTAGTCTTTTTAGGATTTATGAAGGGTTACACATAAATCAAATGATTTTATATATGTCATGCATTGATAGAGGTGAATATTGTGTGCTCCCTAAAAAATAAAATTGAGATAAAATGTGTGTGCCCATAAGCTATTACTTAATGCGTAATGAAAGTATTTATAATCGCTAAATAGAAAAAATCAAGGGATTAATACACATAAAATTTATACACTTTGAAATTCATATGTTCATAAACATGAAATGTAGAAATAATGAGATTCATAAAAAGTGTGCCATGAAATATATATACATACTCAACATCATCTAAATTGTACATTTTTTACAAAATGGCAACTCGTGCCTAGTATACAAGTGACCTAACATAAAATGACATATATATCGTATCCTAGATACGATATGGAAGTAGTTCGTCAATCATTGACCATTTCCACCCTCTCCACCCTCAGGAGAATCCTAGAAATATACCTTTCTTCTCTTTCTTGAGGATGTACCTCAAGAGGTTCTAGGCCTAGGCATGTTTTGACACTCTAGAGACTGCACAAAAGATAAAAAATATTATAAGTTTTTTTCATCAATGAATTAATAGACATACAAATTAATACTTTGTAATCTAACCTAAGACAACTCACATCATATGAAATTGTCAATCGTGAGGGTGTTACCCTCCTCCATGACCCCAATCTATCTATAATTCCACCCTGCATTAGTTACAAGGGTCAAGTCAAGAAAATTAAACAAATATGCATAAAAACAAATTCATGAAACATAAAAAATTACCATCAATGCATTATATGACCATTAATATCTTAGGAATCGATGGATATTCACCGACATATGGAGCACTGGGTTGTATAACCTCCTCTGAGACAACCTCTACTTTGGAAGCCTTTGTCGATGGGGCAGAAAGTGGTAGTGGGTTGGGTGGTAGACAGGTGGGATGTGATGGACCCTCACAGGTTGTACAAGTGATTCCAACACCCTAGGCATGGAGAAAGGTAACCTAGAATTAATTTCTCGGTGCCGAGTGGGTGCAATACTACTATACCTAGCAAATATATCATCGACATGCATACATATGAAAAAAATTGAACTGTTAGTACTAAATACTAAAATTCAAAAACATAAACACAAACAATTTGAGAATTATACGATATTTAAATTTACACATGATACATGTGTGCTCATGACTTGTCCATCCCATATGGACAATCCCTGGAATTGCCAGGTCCCAAATCCTGTATAAACAAGAGAACATATAAAAAAATTGAGGATTTCATAAAATAAAGAAATGACTATTGAATCTATCAAATTTAATACATACTTGTGTGTATGGTGCACCCAATGAACATGCTCTATATAATGCTACATCAATGGTGGGGCTAGAAAATGATGCATCCAAAGGCGTAGAGGGTTTGTTGCTGGGACACAACAACTGCAAAAGAACATACAATCAAATATCTATATAAATACAAAAAATACAAAATAAATTTATAACGATGAAGAACAAAAAAAAGGGTTAAGATATTAACCTCCTCCATGAAGCTATGCTATCCAGTGGGCTCTATAAGACCATAACATGTCTTCCCATAGCTGGAGCATATGTTAGGTTCACATGGACAATTGTTATGTCCATGTTTCCTCTCCTAATTGTACTCTCTTGTGCATGCTAATGCTCCAAACCCGCTATCAATGTCACTGGCATGCACTTCTAGTCGAGAGATTGCACCAAAGCTACTATGTTGCACTAGGCTACGAGTCAATGATGAGATGACTAGATGTACCTATTGCAAGTTATCTGCAACAGGAGGATGTTAGGTAGGGGGGTCAGGCCTTCTCTTAGGGAAACATGGACCTAACTTGGGGTCGCTCATGGCCTTCTCTCATCCCTATGAGGACACTCAACCGACCTACTAGAAGTCACTAATGTCAAACCAGTTGACATGTTTACCCATAATAAACTCAACAAATAATTTCCTTATAAAATATAAGGGCACCTCCTAGTTATTGCAGGGAGGTTTATCAAAAACTATGTACCACCTATTTATTCAGTTTTGACTAATCTAGGGGTTGATGCACCAGTCAATGGATATGTGTCTCCTAGTCAATGGTAGTTCTTGTCTATTTCTAGGATCCAAACCAGTGCTATAATACTCGTACATTATTTCTCTATAGTAACAAATAGATGTCAATTTCCCTTGGGCACTTGCAATAGACTAGAAAATGATTTCCAAAGAAGTGGCCAAGGAGACTCTGTTAGGTTCTCTAGTCTCCCTTAACTGTTCCTCAAGGTTTCTTAATATAACCAACCCCTCATCAATTTCACTATTTACATTATATGGTGGTGATGGTGGGTTGGGGTTTTGATCTTCTTGGTTTTATTCGGAGGGGTTTAAATTTTCTTGGGGTTCCATTGTATTGTATATGCTTCAATTTAACATCCATGACATGTAAATTAATTTCTTTTTTTATTTAAAATACAAAATTACAAAAAAAAATCAATTTAGATTATTGGGAGAAATATATTAAATTAGAAGGACTAAATTGGATTAAAGTTAAGATAAATGTAACATACTTGGACACAAGATGGTGGTGGAGGTAGAAATATCCTCTCTTTATTCCTCCTCTCTTCACACTATTTGTCCAATGAGAAAAGCGAGTACGATTTTGTGCACAATATGCAAAAAATTTATCCCAGACGGTTTAAAAAAATAAACATTAAGAACGCTCACACATTCTTAAGAATGTGCACATGTTATTAAAAGAACACACACATTCTTAAGAGAATATACACACTCCTACTACTTAACCTATGTGGCAATACACATAGAGGTTCGGTCACAGTCAAACCTATAGCTGTAGGAATGCATTCTTAATCATGTCATTGCCACTTTTTCTACCGCCAAGTTCTTGCACTCACCCATGTCTCGTGTACCGTATGCTAATGTAGTAGGAAGTTTAATGTATACAATGGTAATTACAAGAACAAATATTTCACATGCAATTAATGTTGTCGGTAGATAGATGGAAAATCCAGGAAAAGAGCATTAGGAAGCAGTGAAATGGGTGCTTCGGTACTTGAGGGGCACAGGTAATAAACCGCATCACCTATAAGAGTGGTAGTGATTTAGTCTATGGATATCTTGATTCATATTTTTTAGGTTATTTAGACAAGAGGAGATCAACTTCAAGTTATGTTTTTACTCTTGCAAGTGGAGTTATTCGTTTGATGTCAAAGCTTCAGAATATTGTTGATTTATCAACTACAAAGGCATAATATGAAGTTGTTGTTATATTCATTAATGAGGAAACACAAATATCATAAGCCAAGCATAGTCTCACAAAATTAAAAGACATAGAGATTTACATGGTTCACCCAAACATTGGGCTACGTCCACCAAGCAGAGGTATTGGTTGTCTTATTATTCAAATCATGGAGATTACAATAGCTCACTCACATTCATATCTGTCTCTATGGGGTTAAATAAATTTATATATATTTACAAAGAAAAACTAATTATTAAATGCAATCTCATCCATATTCTAACTTGGTCTTATTGGTTACAACTAATGTTGAATTATAGGATCTGAAATCCTAATCCTGGAGGAATTCATTGTCACTAGTTTCCAATAATCTCCACCTTGACAACAATTAACCTGATACCTTGCTCCTTCCTTTTGTTCATCACCTTTTCTGCAAGCGAATAGAAGCCAAGCACCATCGTAGCTTCTCTAAAAGTATAGGTTTTGTGAACATGTATGCACAGTTCTCTTTTGTATGAACTTTCTCAAGAGAAAATCCACCTTCATCGATGACCTGTCTTACAAAATGGTACTTGATAGGTATATGTTTTGTTTTACTGTGGTAGGATGGATTCTTAGCCAAGTGAATAACACTTTGACTATCACAAAGTAACTTTACTTTGTTATGCATCCTTCCAAACTCACCAAACAAACCTTTCAACCAAACTGCCTCTTTGCAAACATGTGAATCAACTATGTATTCTACTTCTGTAGTGGATAAAGAAACAATGTTTTGTAGCTTTGACATCCAACTAATAGCTCCACCTACAAGAGTAAAGACATATCCTGAAGTCGACCTTCTCTTGTCTAAATCAGCTACAAAATCATAATCAACATATCCATAGACTAAATCACGACCACCATTATAGGTGATATAGTAATCACTTGTGCCCCTTCGATACCAAAGCACCCATTTCACTATTGCCTAGTGCTCTTTACCTGGATTTTCCATATACCTGTTGACAACCCAAAATGCATGTAAAATGTTTGGCCTTGTACTAACCATCACATACATTAGACTTCCTACTACATTAGCATATGGTATTTGAGACATTTATTCATTTTCTTCTTTTGTACTAGGACATAAAATTGAAGAAATATTAAAATAGGAAGGCAAAGGGATTGAAACTAGTTTCAAATCATTCATACCAAACCTCAAAAGTATCTTCTCAACATACTTTTGTTGTGACAACCAAAGCTTACCATTCCTCCTATCATTGAATATCTCCATGCCCAAAATTTTTCTTGTTGCTCCTAGATATTTCATATCGAATGTCCTAGCCATCTAAGCCTTTAACCTATTGATCTCAGTTATTATTTTTCTTGCTAAAATCATATTTTCAACATAAAATACTAAGATAATGAATATGCCATTATTCAATTTCTTAAAGTAGATACAATGATCATAATCACTCCTTGTATAATTTTGTCTCACCATGAAAGAGTCAAATTTCTTGTACCATTGTTTGGGCGACTGCCTCAGACCATATAATGATTTCTTGAGCCTACAAACAAATTTCATTCTATAATTTTGAACGAACCCTTCAGCTTGTTCCATGTAAATTTACCTATCCAAATCACCATGTAAGAAGGCATTCTTAACATCTAGCTTCTCCAACTCCAAATCAAGTAAAGAAACCAATGCTAACACACCTTGAATTGAAACAATCTTAAAAACTGGTAAAAAAATATCATGAAAGTAAATACCTTCTTTCTGAGAATATCCTTTCGCAACCATCCTTTCTTTGTACCTTTCCACCTTATCATCAACACCCTTCTTCAACTTGTAGACCCACTTGCAACCTACAGTTTTCTAGTCTCTTGAGAGTTCTACCAGGTCCCATGTGGCATTCCTCTCTAATGCCTCCATTTCATCCTTCATTGCTTCTTTCCATTTATCATTGTTACAATCCTTCACAGATTGCTTATAGCACAAAGGTTCATCATCATTAGTACTCAAAGAAACCGTCGAAAAAAAATCATCATACATTGTTGGAGGATTTCTGACCCGCATAGACCTCCTTATGGAAGTTTTCAAATATTATATTGATTTTTTTCATCAACTATGTCTTCCTCTGCAAGAAAATCTTCATGAACATCTTCATAAACTTGTTCATGTTCACTTTCACCTATATTTGGACTGGTTTCAAACTAAATCTCTTGATACTTAGGTACTTCTTCCTATTTCATTTGAACATATATATCTCATTTTATGAGAGATGATTCATCAAATATTATATCTATGTTAATGGTGATCTTGTGGAAATTAGGATCCCACAACCTGTACCCCTTAATACCATCACCATATCCAGCAAAGATAATCCTTTTTTACTTTGGATCTAGTTTAGAATGTTGATGTTTCGGAATTAGAACATAGGCTTCACAACCAAAAACTTCAAGATTAGAATAATTACAAGGGTGACCTATCCATATCGCTTCAGGAATATTTCACTCTATTACTATTGATGTTGATCGATTCACCACATAACAAGTTGTAGTTATTGCTTCTGTCCGCAGTTCTTGCTGCAATTTGGAATTACTAAGCATAATCCTTGCTCTCTCTATAAGAGTCATGTTCATGCGTTCAACAACTTCATTTTGTTGAGGAGTATAGGCAATGGTTTTTTGCTTATCAATCCCAAACTCCTTGCAACAATTCTCAAATTCCATTGACATAAATTCACCACCATTATCAGTTCTTAAACATTTAATCGATCTACTAGTGCTCTTTTCCATTAAAGCTCTAAACTGCTTGAAAACAGTAAACACATCATCCTTTCTTTTCAACATATAGATCCACACTTCCTAGACAAATCATCTATAAAAGTAACAAAATATGATGATCCTCCATACGAAACAGTAGGGGATGGCCCCCAAACATTAGAATGAATATAATCAAGGATTCCTTTATTGGTGTGTCTTTCGGTTTTAAATTTCTACCTATTTTGTTTTCCATAAATACAGTGCTTGCAGAAATCTAACTCTAAAGACTTTAGACTAGGAAGTAACTTGTGATCAGTTAATACCTTTAATCCTTGTTTGCTCATATGTCCCAATCGTTGATGCCACAGTAAAAAAAAATCATCGTCTTTGTTAGATATCATTGTGGCATGATCTGACTCAGTTCTTCCTTCTAACAGAAACAAGTTTCCAACCTTCTTTGCCTTCATGACAAGTAGGATTCCTTTGTAGACCTTCATAACTCCACCTTTAACAATACTCTTATATCCTCCAGTGTCTAAGACCCCAAATAAATTAGGTTCTTCCTAAGCTCAGGTACATGTCTCACATTAGTTAGTATTTTAACAGTTCCATCAAACATCTTAATTCAAATGCTACCAATTCCCACAACTTTACATGATATGTCATTTCCAATGTAAACAATTCCACCATATATAGATTGGTAAGTAACAAACCAGTGTCTATTAAGACACATGTGATTTGAAGCACTGTAATCTAATAAGCATTGTTGATTATGACGTGAACCAATACTAATTGATAAAACTTCATCAGTCATACCTGAACCTATTGCTGAAACTGTTTCAATTGTGTTCGCTTCCTTCATTTATTTTGGAGGGTCATCTTTGGAGGCTTGTTATCGCTTCCAACAATCCTTCTTCAGGTGTCCCTATTTTCCACAAAACCAACACTGAATCCTGCTGTTTTTTCCCTTCGACTTTGACTGAGAGAAATCCCTCTGACCATGTCCTCTTTCTTTAGGTCTGCCTATAACAATCATCACCTAAGATGTAGAGGTTTCTGAATTGGTTATCTTCCTTGTTTCCTCAGACAAAAATGCTCCAACAATAACATCAAACTCAATACTCTTTGTTGTGATGAAATTAATAAAGGTAGAAAAGTGATCCCATGATGTGGGCAAAGAACACAATAATGTAATTGCCTTGTCTTCAGAATCGAATTTAACTCCCATGTTGGCCAACTGAACTAAGAGAGTATTAAAATTATTTAAATGATCAGCTATTTTTGTACCTTCCTTCATGCACAAATTGTACTTGATTGTCTTTTCAGGAATATCCTATTCGTCAAGGATTTTTTCATGTACATGATTTCCATCTTCATCCATAAATCGACGGTTGTCTTCTCCGCAACAATGTTGAACATAACATCATTTGCCAAACACAGGCGTATGGCACTCAATCGTCTCACATCGATATCATCCCAGTCTTCATCTATTATGGTCGCAAGTTGCTTTGGTTTTCCCAAAAGTGTCTTCACCATGCCTTGTTGCATGAGTATATCATGCATCTTCACCTTCCAGATCTCAAAATTGTTCTTGTGATTGAACTTCTTGATTTCAAAGTTAGCACTCTAGGTTTTTGCCATTAGCAGAAAGAAAAATTCCAAAAACACCATTTCTTATAATAACCAAGGCCCTTTTAAGAAATAATGTGGAGGAACAATGGTATAACCTCCACAAGGTTTAATAAAAAGGTTTAATCAAAAAACCTTTTTATGCATACAATATAATTTTCCAAAATATTGGAGTTCCTCATATATTTAGCTTTTTAAAAAAGCACCATGCCTTAAATTATTTCAAAACAAAAAATTCAACTGCCATATAAATGTCATAGATTCATACCATTACTTAAAACAAACATCATTCATATGTTTCCTTAAGGAAGAGAGGGACCTTTGTTTTTTTTGTGCATACAATATAATATTCTAGATATTGTAATTGCTCATACCTTTATTTTTCAAAGAAACACACCATGTGAATGTTTCCTTATCCGCGGAGTTTTAGGGAGCCATCGCAAGTATCGATACTACTGGAGTGCGACTATCTTGAAAGGGCATCGCACCATACAACATATCTGGACCACGACGATTTGAGGAAATCAACAGCGAGAGAAGGCTGGATAATAAGACATTGCACCCTTCGAGAGGAGGGACCTGTGACGATGTGGAAATCAACACACCTCATACAGATGGAACTGTTGCTACTCCTCTAAAATTTGACACCCTCGACACCATTTTCTCCAACCACCTTTGATACCACTTGTTGTATTCATAAATGTGGAAACACAAATATCATATGCCAAGCATAGTCTCGCAGAATTAAAAGACACAGAGATTTATGTGGTTCACCTAAACATTGGGCTATGTCCACCAAGTAGAGGTATCAGTTGTCTTATTATTCAAATCATGGGCTATGTCCACAATACCTCACTCACACTCATATCTGCCTCTACGGGCTTACATAAATTTATATACATTTACAAAGAAAAATTGATTATTAAATGCAATCTCATCCATGTTCTAACTTGGTCTTATTGGTTACAACTAATGCTGGATTATAAGATTTGAAATCCTAATCCTGGAGGAATTCGTTGTCACCAGTTTCCAACAATTGCTTTACATGTTTTCAAGGAGGCAATTTGGTTAAAAGGTTTGCTAGGTGAGTTTGGAAGGATGCGGGATAAGGTACAATTTCTCTGTCATATTCAAAGTTCTATTTGATTGGCTAAAGATCCATCTTATCACAGTAAGACAAAACATATTCTTGTTAAATACCATTTTGTAAGACAGGTTATAGATGACAGTGGAGTGACTCTTGAAAATGTCCATACAAAGGAAAATTGTGGAGACATTTTTACAAAACCAATACTCTTAGAGAAGTTGAATTAGTGCTAGGCTTCTCTCGGCTTGCAGGGAAGGTGATGAATAAATTGGGCATGATATATCAGATAAATTGTTGTCAAGGTGGAGATTGTTGAATATGCCAACTAATTTCCAAGATATTCTGGATATTAGTAGCTTTCGTGGCTCTTGTTTTGTAGTTGTTTTTTAAACCAAATCTACCAATTTGGTATGAGATCACATTAAGAGGGACAATTTTGTAACTTCTCCCTTGAACAACAAGAAAATACCGATTATCATTGTCTCGTGGAGGTTTCCCTTACAAGAAGGGTTTTGTCAAATACTACTACTTGTTCTTCTTTTATTTCCATGCACAATAGTTCTCATGGAAATTCTTCAAATTTATCACATTTTTCTTTTATATATTGGCATGCTTTTCATCAAAATATTTTTCCATATATGTGTGTTTTTAAAATGGAAATAAATGAAATTCCCTAGCTTTGAAATGTGTTTTTACCTAGCCTTGAACTTTGAACTGTGTTTTTAAAATGTATATGAAATTCCTATTGAGGCTACTTTTGTTTTGTATGCTTGACTTTCACACTTTTGTGTCAGTGATTTATTAAACATTCCATAATGTTTTCTACGTGCCTTTCCCTTGATAGATGGTTGGGTTTAGTATTTTGTTTTTTTATGTAAATGAATGTAATATATTTTGGCATATTTTCATATTTAAGAATTAATTAGTTAAATAGATTGATAAAGGGGTTTTCACATTGTGTAGGCATGGTGAAGTAGGACTTCCTCAAATGGAGTTCAAAGCTTTATTATTGAACTATATCAACTATTATTATTATTTTTTTAAGAAGAAACCCCTTTACCTATTTTCACCATTTTCAAAATCAAAATAATTATTATTCTTTTTAAAATTAAGAGAAATTAAGTAACTATAAATATATATATTTTTTAAATTAAGAGAAGTTAAATAACTCTAAATAGAAGACTAGAAATTATGAATTTTAAAAAGACCACTAAAAAATCTATGAACTTAAATTAAGAAAAGTTAAATAACTCTAAATAGAAGACCACATCCATAGAAATTATGAATTTTAAAAAGAACACTAAAAAAATCTATGAATTTAAATTAAGAGAAGTTAAATAACTCTAAATAGAAGACCACATCCATAGAAATTATGAATTTAAAAAAAAAACACTAAAAAAATCTATGAATTATATATGAACTTTAAAAACAGAAGTGTTTATAATTTAAAAAAAAATATTCCAACCAACATAATCTTGATTCTGTTCGTCGTTTCCTTCCCCGTTCGAATGAAAATATTTCTTCCAACATAAAATTGACAAGAAACCTTTGAATTTGATATAGTTCCCATACCTCTGGCTTGTGACGTGCACGCCCTGCAGGATTCTCTATTCATATTTTCTCATCGATAAACGAGAACGCATATGGCAATCCCTGAATTTATCTCCATTGTAAGTTCTGGGCATCCTACGGAGGGCAACAAAGTTAATAGTTGAGCTTTTCTACATGCCCGTTGGATTTTCCGAATTGACTGTCGACATATATTTATGCATAGTATTCTATTTTCTGGTGGATGGTACAATTCTGAGTGACCCGCCCTTCTGCACCACTGCACTCCACTCTGCTACTAAGTGGTAAAGCCTGAAGACTCTTGTTAACAACGGCAGTGCGTTGAACTATGTTTTATATTTTTTTCAGATATTATTGTATTTGGATAGGCGTTGTTTAACTGTTTTAAGTTTTAAGATTTTTGATTAGAAATTTGAACAAAATTACAATTTTTCTGTTTAAATTACATTTTGAATGTAGAAATAGATATAGCCTGGTGAGACACCGAAATTATACATAAATAACCACTCTGCAAATTCAACAATCTTGTAAATCCAACCATCACTTGCGAAATTTCGAGCAAATATCACCTAAACGTTTAGGATATCTGAGAAAAACCAAACTGATATAGTCGAAGAACGTGGTTGTCTTTGAAACTTTCCTCAAAACCCAAAGTTATACCTAAGAAACAAGTTAGGTATAACTGCACATCGTATAATCCAATTCATTACCAAACGGTCAGCAGCATCGTTTTTTGGAAAGATCAATAGAGTCCAATGCAGTGCCAAAAAAGGATATCTTTAAGCAGAGTCTCCAGTCTTTACCACCTACCAACCAAAAATAGAGAAAAAAGTTGAGTGCAGTGGTGCCGAAAGCGCGGGTCACTAAGAACTGTACCATTCAACAGAAAATATAATACTGTGCATAAACATAGATACATAACATATGGAAACATTTTCGTTTATTGATGAGAGGATATGAGTGCAGAATCCTGCGGGGTGGTGTGCACGTCACAAAGACATACAGCTAGATGAGACGCAGGCGTGGGGAACTGGGGATCCACAGGCCGGATATTATATTTCTATCTTCTTTTATCCAAAGCCCCTTTTTGCAGTCCAGACGTACCGAACCAAAATCATGATGTCAGAATGTCTCTGTCCAGTATTATGTTAGGCAGTGCATATCGATAACGTTATCGAGCGAACGAACTATGTATTGGTAGTGTTTGAGATACATTTAAAAAAACAAAAAATAGCTATAGATTAATTCGAACAATTAAGATAATAATATGTTTTTTTTAAGAAGTCATAAGTTTAAATCCAGGGAATATGGTATGTATATTTTTTTTAGACTTTAGCACATGAAATTCAAAACTAATAATCTTAAAAGCATTTTTTTTTGAATATATTCTAAAATTAATATCCTTATTTGTGAGTTTTTAAGTAAGCTGCAGATTTCAAAATAAGTGGGAAACCTAGATGCAGAAGTAAAATATAGCAGAAATAATCTGACCCTCATGGTCAACAATCCAAAGCGAGCTATATTCTCGAATCCGCAGCGCGCAGGGAAAGCCCAGCGCAGTGACAAAAAAACGTATCACGCAGTTCATAGGTTGCACGATTTACTGCGCGATGTGATAAAACTTTTAATGAATGATTTACCGATGCAGAATAACATAGTGTTATCCTTAGCACATGAACTTATAAATACACATTTCGTTGCAAAATACAATATTGTGATGAGTCTCAACTCAAAAAAATAATTCTGGTGACTTCACAGACACAAAGCTTGTGTTCTCATATTTCTTCAACTCCTCAGCTGCTTTTGTTTCTCTTTGCTTCTTTTCTACATCTACTCTTGACTAACTAAAGACTCAAACTTATATGGACTCTGATTGAGACTTCCTATAAAAGTAAAAACTGACTTAACATTAAAGACAACCATTAATACGACTCAGTCTTCAACTACTTAATTGACTTAGACTGAGTTTGAGTAAACGTGCAATTTTCCACTTGCAGACTGTCACATAGAGTCACTGACTGACAATTCGGCTTATTGACAAAAATACTCACAAATTGACTGACAAACAAATTGACAGAGATGTGATATATCACCGACCTGTAATTATTATTTCCAACACTTCCCCTTAATTATAAGTAGGTGGGATTACATAAGAAAATTACATCAAAAATTAAGTTTACAATTCTAATGTCACTCATATGTTACTGCGGAGACTCCCACACTACTGCGTAGATGTTGAAATGCATCTCTTGCTAAAGCCCTTATGAAAATGTTAGCAACTTGTTCTTTTGAGCTGCAAAACTCTAAACCGATCTCTTTGTTATTCACCAATTCTCTGCTAAAATGATACCTTGTATAAATATGTTTGGTTTTCTTTTGAAATGCTTTGATAACATGATGGTTGAATCGTTGTCATAGAATACTGTTGTTGGTTTCTGTTGTTGTTGCAACAAATCTTTTAACATTCGTCTCATCCAAACTGCTTGACAAGTTGCGCTTGTAGCTGCGACGTACATTGTTTCTGTTGAAGAAAAAGCCACTATGGCTTGCTTCTTTGATGCCCATGATACCATACCTTTTCCAAAATGAAATGTGTACCCATAGGTACTTTTCCTATCATCTATGTTGCATCCACAATCACTGTCATTGTATCCAATGAGTCTGAAATCTTCTGAAGTGGATTACCTAATGTCAAAATCTATTGTTCCATTCACATTTCTCAAAATTTTGTTTCCTGCCTTCCAATGTCATTCTTTTGAAGTTTCCATGAACCTTGAAATTAAGCTCACTTTATACATAATATCAGGTCTTATCGTTGTTAGATACATAAGACTACCTATAAGTATTTTAAACATTGTGGGATCCACCTTGGACCCTTTATCTTCCTTGCTTAACTTCAATCTTGTTATCATAGGTCTTGGGGCTACTTTTGAATTTATCAAATTGAATCTTTTCATAATTTCATGTGCATACTTAGACTATGAGATAAATATACTAGTTTTGGACTTGTGAACTTCTGTTCCCAAAAAATATCTCATAAGCCCGAAATCAATCATTTCAAATTCATCATTCATGTCTGACTTGAATTCTTCAATACCAAAATTACCTGTAAATATTAAATCATCCACCAATAAGCAAACCATTCACATGTTACCTTACTGATTTTCTTTGATGTACAATGTTGGCTCACTTTCACTTCTCTGAAATCCATATGTGAGGGATAGGAATCTATGCGATTGTACCAAGCCCTAGGAGCTTCCTTTAATCCATATCATGCTTTCTTCAATCTGTACACCTTGTCTTCTTGTCCTAGAACCGCATGACCTCGTGGTTTTTCCACATATAGTTCTTCTTCTAAGTTTCCATTAAAAAATGTTGACTTCACATTCATACGATAAAATGGCCACTTGTATTGCACTGCAATGGCTAGCACAGTTCTGACTATGTCCATGCGCTCAACTGGTGCAAATCTTTCATTGAAATCAATTCCAGGTTGTTGTGCAAAACTTCTTGTCACAAAGCTACCTTGTTCTTCTACACATTTCCTTCTGCATCTTGCTTGGTTTTATAAATTGAATTCACACTAATCACATCCTTATCTTCAGGTACATCTACCAATTTCCATGTATGATTGTTCTCTATGCATTTGATTTCTTCATCCATGGCTTGTGCCCATGCATCATCTTCTTCAAAATTTAATGGATCATCTATTTGTGAAAGCAAAGAAAAAACTAAAAATGATTTTGTTTCATCTTCATTATAGATGTCGCGCAAACTTCTTGTCTTTCTTTGTAACAGACTTGCTAATTTTGGATATGTAGATGTAGAACTACTTGGACCGTTTCCTAATGTTTGTTGGGCTCTAGGTGTAGATTGTGCACCTACTATTCTTAGTGGAATATTTTGTGCAGTGATTTAGGTCACAGTGCCAAGTGTAGAAGGGATTGTGCCCTATCCAGTGGTTGATGCTTGAACCACTTCATCTTATGTATCATCTTGTTCCATTACATCAATAATTTTGACTTTCTTTGCTATGCTTCCATCCCATGCTTCATTCTCGACGAACTAAACTTCATGACTGATTATGACCATTCTTTGCCAATAGGATCATAAAACTTGTATCTTTTTGTTTCTTCAAAATACCCAATAAATATACATTTCTCTCATTTTTTTGCTAGCTTCCTTCTCTTCTCATCTGAAACATGAGAGTATGTGACACAACCAAAAAAAATTATGTGCACCACATTATGCTTCAATTCTCTCTAGGCTTCTTGAGAAGCTTTGTTCTTCACACTCTTTGTCAGACATTTGTTCAATATGCATAATTTAGTTCCTACTACCTTGGCCCAATACTCATTTTACAAATGTATGGTTTCCAACATACTACGCGCCATTTCCATGATGGTTTTGTTCTTTCTTTTCACGACACCATTTTTTTTGTGGTGTGTATCGTATGGTAAATTGCTTGTAGATGCAATGAAATTTACAAAAGTTATGAAATTCTCTTGAAATGTATTCTCCTCCTCTGTCAGCTCCTAGACACTTCATGTAATAGCCACTATGGTTCTCCACAAGTTATTTACACTATTGAAAACAACCCATTGCATTAGGTTTATGCTTTAGAAAATAAATCCATGTATTTCTTGATAAATCATCAATGAATGTAAGAAAATAAATATTTTCTCCTATAGATGGAGTTTGCATTGGTCCACAAATGTTGGAGTGTACAATTTCCAGTGGAAATTTTTCTCTTAATACGTGCCAACTGGAAATGATTCTCTATGTTTCTTGCCAAATATGTAGCCTTCACATATCTTTTATGGTTTTTCAATCAATGACAAACACTTTACAATATCCTTTGTGTGTAGCATCTTTAGACATCCAAAGTTCAAATATAAAAATATGAAATGTCATAACCAGGAATCATAATGTACTTCATATTGGAATGTTGCCTACATTTGTGTGCCATTTTTTCATTTCTTGATACTGTACGCATTATTTTCTTCATTGGAACTGTGCGCACTTTCTGCTGTAAATGTAGTGTCTAACTGTGCATCTTTTGCTTTACCAACATCTAGCATTGTACTCTTCTTCTTAGATGGCTTCAATGTCAATGGGCACATTCTGTTACTTGTCATCTAGATTCTTGCAATAGGTTGATTTCTTGGGCATTTATCCATGATCACATAGTGATTATATTCCATGTAGATTATGTATCATTTTTGTAACACTTGTCCTATTCTCATCAAATTAAAATGTTTATATTGCCTTTTCCTAAGACAGTGACTTGGATATATGTTCCATGTGTAACCTTGGTTTGGACTGACTCATCCAAAATAGAAAACAACTCTATGTTTTATGCCATGTGGTTACTACAGCCTGAATCTAAATACCCTATGTGACAATGACTTGCTTGAGAAACATTACATTCAACTGAGGGTACTATAGGCATTTCTACAACGTGTGCCATAAACATAGGGTGGGTTTGGTTATTTTCATTGTTTGAATGATCTTGACTTTGTTTGTTTTGATTATATTGTCTCGTCCTGCACTCATATGCATAATATACATACATTTTATAGTAATGGAACTAAATCTTTGATTGGTCATTTCTCTGACAACTTGACTAACTAGTATTTGGGTTTTGACCTCTTCCACCAGCATTTCTAGGACTGCTACTACATCCACCTCTGACATAACTTCTTCCTCTATATCTAAAGTTATCTCTCCCCCTTCCTCTTCCAGGGCTTATAAATGACTTTGCGGAAAATGCATTATCTAATGACATACTTGACCTATTCAATCTGTGTTCATGATTAATGAGGAAAGCTTGCAGTTCATCTAGACTAAACAAAATCAAGTCTTTTCTTTCTTCTAGAGTCACAACTAAGGTATCGAATTTAGGAGGAAGACTCCTAAGTGCCTTCTCAACAACTTTTATGTATTCTATGGTTTCACCATGAGACTTAATCCAATTTATCATACCAATGACATGGGTATAAAAGGAATCTATTGTATTTGTATCTTTCATTGACACAATTTCAAAATCTCTTCTAAGAATTTGTAGCTTTCAAGTCTTTACCTTGTCCATACCTTGATAAGAGGTTTGTAATATGTATCATGCTTCCTTGAATTTCTTTGTTGATGCAAATCTTAGGAGTATGCTCTCATACATGGCTTGATGTATGTAAATAATCTCATTTCCATCCTTCTTTCTTTGATATTTCAAGACATCCTTTTCAAATTGTGTCAGGGCATTGTATGCTACATGATCTACTAATTCCACATAACCATTCTCAATTATCTCCCATACATATTGACTTCATAAAAACACCTTCATGGTCAAATACTGTTAATATTATGGTAGCTTTGGGAGGTATGAACCTCTATTGTGACCTATGATGAGATTAGAATATTCCCGAAGGAAGCAAAGAAGTAAAGGAAACCCTAGATGAGCACAATATTTCATATTCTAACAGGTTATGGGCCCACACCTCCTTCATTCAGTCTAAACGGTGGAAGGAAGCATAGCCGCTAGGATATTGAGCTCGTTGAGGAACTTTCGCTAGGGTTACTAGTAGGAGCCACTTCCAAAGACATTGTTGCTAGGGTTACTAGCAGAAGCAGTTGTAGAAACCCTAATCTCATATCTGACACCTTATGATGGAGCATCGCGCTCAAAACAAAGATCTTCAGATGTTCCCTAACTCAACACACCTCTTGGCTCTCTCAGAAGATAGAAACGATGAAGTTGATGTATTGGATCAAGGCATGACCAGTTACCAGTCAACCGAAGACATGAGTCAAACGATCAGTCTTTTACACTACTCAACACTTACCAAAACGATTGAAGATGACATGTGGATAATCGATAATGGAGATTCTAGGCACATGACAGGAGATCAAGCAAGACTCTCAAATATAAATGAGAAGAATACCTCGTACAAGGTAGAGCTTGGAGACCAAACAACTTACCCCGTGGAAGGATTTGGACAAGCCTCCATCAAAATGAAAACATGTAACTATGTTCACTTAAGAAATGTTTTATATGTACCTGGTTTAGAAAAGAATCTTGTATCAATATCTTGCCTACAAGACAAAGGAAATAGAATAGCTTTCGTGGATGGAAAAGTGTTATCATGGCATAAAGACTCCAACATAGAGAATGTTAGGGTTATTGGAAGTCGTGAAGGAAATATATATAGACTACTAGAACAAAATGAAGAATCTCTTATACATAACGAAGTCAACCCTAATGATCTTTGGCACATAAGGTATGCTCACATTAACTATCAAGATTTACCCTTTCTCAAAAGGATGGTTGAAGGAATACCAGAGTTGCAGTCTACACATGAAGGAATCTGCAAAGGATGTGCTCTTAGGAAGAATATCAAGAAACCATTCCCAAGCAGCAACAACAGATCTAAGGAGATTCTAGATCTGATATGCTCCAATGTTTGCAGTCCGATGGCAGTAAAATCTCTAGGAGGATCTTATTACTACATAATATTCATAGATGACTATTCAAGAAAGACTTGGTTATATCTACTCAAGACAAAAGATGAAGTATTCAGTAAGTTTGAAGAGTTCAAAGCAGAAATAGAAAATCTCATGAATAAGAAGATCAAGATGCTAAGAATCGATAATGGTGGAGAATACACATCAAGTGAATTTGTTTCATTCTACAAATCGACAAGGATTAGGAGGGAGTTGATTGTTCCTCATAATCCTCAACAAAATGGTGTAGCATAAAGAAAGAATAGATCCATTGAAGAAACCGTAAAAGACTTACTAAATGATCAAGGTCTAACCATGTTCTTATGAGGAGAAGCAGCAATGACAACAATATATGTGTAGAACAGAAGTCCTCATCGTATATTGAAGGAAGTGACACCAGAAGAAGCCTTCTCAAGTAAGAAACATAATTTGGAAAACCTAAGAATATTTGGATGTATTGTTTACTCTCACATTCCCAAGGACAAGCGGAATAAACTAGAACCTTCAGGAAAGAAAGGGATATTCGTGGGATACAGTGATTCATCCAAAGCTTATAGAATATATATTCCAGAACAATACAAGGTCGAAGTTAGCAGAGATGTAACATTCAATGAGAATATGGCCTTCAAGAAATCCATAGAAGAAAATATAGAAGAAGAAGAGATTGAAGAACTTAACGTAGAAAGCACATAAAACATAGATGACGAAAAGGAACTACCTGATCATCCTATGGATCCATGTGAAAACATTAATTCAAATATCGTACCTAAGACTAAGAAAATACCAACTTGGCTTGAAGCTACCTTACAAGATGCAAAAAGACTCAAGGTTCCAGAAGGAACATTCAGAAAGAGTAAAAGACCTAAA
>SNQJ01S0055057.1:20549-65121 GCA_010110895.2 Picea sitchensis | reverse complement strand
AGATTCCTATCCCTCACATATGGATTTCAGAGAAGTGAAAGTGAGCCAACATTGTACATCAAAGAAAATCAGTAAGGTAACATGTGAATGGTTTGCTTATTGGTGGATGATTTAATATTTACAGGTAATTTTGGTATTGAAGAATTCAAGTCAGACATGAATGATGAATTTGAAATGATTGATTTCGGGCTTATGAGATATTTTTTGGGAACAGAAGTTCACAAGTCCAAAACTAGTATATTTATCTCATAGTCTAAGTATGCACATGAAATTATGAAAAGATTCAATTTGATAAATTCAAAAGTAGCCCCAAGACCTATGATAACAAGATTGAAGTTAAGCAAGGAAGATAAAGGGTCCAAGGTGGATCCCACAATGTTTAAAATACTTATAGGTAGTCTTATGTATCTAACAACGATAAGACCTGATATTATGTATAAAGTGAGCTTAATTTCAAGGTTCATGGAAACTTCAAAAGAATGACATTGGAAGGCAGGAAACAAAATTTTGAGAAATGTGAATGGAACAATAGATTTTGACATTAGGTAATCCACTTCAGAAGATTTCAGACTCATTGGATACAATGACAGTGATTGTGGATGCAACATAGATGATAGGAAAAGTACCTATGGGTACACATTTCATTTTGGAAAAGGTATGGTATCATGGGCATCAAAGAAGCAAGCCATAGTGGCTTTTTCTTCAACAGAAACAATGTACGTCGCAGCTACAAGCGCAACTTGTCAAGCAGTTTGGATGAGACGAATGTTAAAAGATTTGTTGCAACAACAACAGAAACCAACAACAGTATTCTATGACAACGATTCAACCATCATGTTATCAAAGCATTTCACAAGAAAACCAAACATATTGATACAAGGTATCATTTTAGCAGAGAATTGGTGAATAACAAAGAGATCGGTTTATAGTTTTGCAGCTCAAAAGAACAAGTTGCAGACATTTTCATAAAGGCTTTAGCAAGAGATGCATTTCAACATCTGCGCAGTAGTGTGGGAGTCTCTGCAGTAACATATGAGTGACATTAAAATTGTAAACTTAATTTTTGATGTAATTTTCTTATGTAATCCCACCTACTTATAATTAAGGGGGAGTGTTGGAAATAATAATTACAGGTCGGTGATATATCACATCTCTGTCAATTTGTTTGTCAGTCAATTTGTGAGTATTTTTGTCAATAAGACGAATTGTCAGTCAGTGAGTCTGTGTGACAGTCTGCAAGTGCAAAATCGCACGTTTACTCAAACTCAGTCTAAGTCAATCAGGAAGCAGCGGATTTATAAACGGAGCCAATCTTTATCTTCCCAAGATCAGTTAAGTAGTTGAAGACTCAGTCGTATTAATGATTTTCTTTAATGTTAAGTCAGTTTTTACTTTTATAGGGAGTCTCAGTCAGAGTCCATATAAGTCTAAGTCTTTAGTTAGTCAAGAGTAGATGCAAAAAAGAAGCAGAGAGAAACAAAAGCAGACCATATAAGTCTGAGTCTTTAGTTAGTCAAGAGTAAATGCAGAAAAGAAGCAAAGAAAAACAAAAGTAGCTGAGGAGTTGAAGAAATATGAGACCACAAGCTTTGTATTTGTGAAGTCAGAAGAATTATTTTTTTGAGTTGAGGCTCATCACAATATTGTATTTTGCAACCATGCGCAACGCACCGAAGTTTTTAATATCAAGTAATTTGTGTATTGTCAAATTTTATCTGTATTTATGAGTTCATGTGCTAAGCATAACACTGTGTTATTCTGCATCCGTAAATCATTCATTAAAAATTTTATCACACCGCGCAGTAAATCGTGCAACCTATGAACTGGGTCATACGTTTTTTTGTCACTGCGCTGGGCTTTCCCTGCGCGCTGCGGATCCGAGAATATAGCTCGCTTTGGATTGTTGACCATGAGGGTCAGATTATTTCTGCTATATTTTACTTCTGCATCTAGGTTTTCCACTTATTTTGAAATCTGCAGCTTACTTAAAAACTCACAAATAAGGATCTTAATTCTATTAATTTTAGAATTTATTAAAAAATGTTTTTAAGATTATTAGTTTTGAATTTCATATGTTAAAGTCTAAAAAAATATACATACCATATTTCCTTTCCTGGATTTAAATTTATGAATTCTTAAAAAAAACATAAACATATTATTTACTTAATTGTTCGAGTTAATCTATAGCTATTTTTTGTTTTTTTAAATGTATCTCAAACACTACCAATACATAGTTCGTTCGCTCGATAACGTTATCGATATGCACTGCCTAACATAATACTGGACAGAGACATTCTGACATCATGATTTTGGTTCGGTACGTCTGGACTGCAAAAAGGGGCTTTGGATAAAAGAAGATAGAAATATAATATCCGGCCTGTGGATCCCCAGTTCCCCACGCCTGCGTCTCATCTAGCTGTATGTCTTTGTGACGTGCACACCACCCCGCAGGATTCTGCACTCATATCCTCTCATCAATAAACGAAAATGTTTCCATATGTTATGTATCTATGTTTATGCACAGTATTATATTTTCTGTTGAATGGTACAGTTCTTAGTGACCCGCGCTTTTGGCACCACTGCACTTAACTTTTTCTCTATTTTTTGTTGGTAGGTGGTAAAGACTGGAGACTCTGCTTAAAGATATCCTTTTTCGGCACTGCATTGGACTCTATTGATCTTTCCAAAAAAACGATGCTGCTGACCGTTTGGTAATGAATTGGATTATACGATGTGCAGTTATACCTAACTTGTTTCTTAGGTATAACTTTGGGTTTCAGCTTTATGCTCAAGAAAGCAAAGTGAATTTGAGGAAAGTTTCAAAGACAACCACGTTCTTCGACTATATCAGTTTGGTTTTTCTCAGATATCCCAACAACAAAACGTTTTACGTTTAGGTGATATTTGCTCGAAATTTCGCAAGTGATGGTTGGATTTACAAGATTGTTGAATTTGCAGAGTGGTTATTTATGTATAATTTCGGTGCCTCACCGGGCTATATCTATTTCTACATTAAAAAGTAATTTAAACAGAAAAATTGTAATTTTGTTCAAATTTCTAATCAAAAATCTCAAAACTTAAAACAGTTAAACAATGCCTATCTAAATACAATAATATCTATAAAAATAAAAAATAAATAAAACATAGTTCAACGCACTGCCGTTGTTAATTTACCACTTAGTAGCAGAGTGGAGTGCAGTGGTGCAGAAGGGCGGGTCACTCAGAATTGTACTATCCACCAGAAAATAGAATACTATGCATAAATATATGTCGACAGTCAATTCAGAAAATCCAACGGGCAAGTAGAAAAGCTCAACTATTAACTTTGTTGCCCTCCGTAGGATGCCCAGAACTCACAATGGAGATAAGTTCAGGGATTGCCATATGCGTTCTCGTTTATCGATGAGAGAATATGAATAGAGAATCCTGCAGGGCGTGCACGTCACAAGGCAGAGGTATGGGAACTATATCAAATTCAAAGGTTTCTTGTCAATTTTATGTTGGAAGAAATATTTTCATTCAAACGGGGATGGAAACGACGAACAAAATGAAGATTATGTTGGTTGGAATATTATTTTTTAAATTATAAACACTTTTGCATTTTTTTTTTTTAAGTTCATATATATTTCATAGATTTTTTTAGTGTTCTTTTTAAAATTCATAATTTCTATGGCTGTGGTCTTCTATTTAGAGTTATTTAACTTCTCTTAATTTAAGTTCATAGATTTTTTTAGTGTTCTTTTTAAAATTCATAATTTCTATGGATTTGGTCTTCTATTTAGAGTTATTTAACTTCTCTTAATTTAAATTCATAGATTTTTTTAGTGTTCTTTTTAAAATTCATAATTTCTAGTCTTCTATTTAGAGTTATTTAACTTCTCTTAATTTAAAAAAAAAATTATTTATAGTTACTTAACTTCTTTTAATTTTAAAAAGAACAACAATTCTTTTGATTTTGAAAATGGTGAAAATAGGTAAAGGGGTTTCTCCTTAAAAAAAAATAATAATATTAGTTGATATGGTTCAATGATAAAGCTTTGAACTCCCTTCTGAGGAAGTCCTACTTCAACATGCCTACACAATGTGAAAAACCCTCTATCCATCTATTTAACTAATTAATTCTTAAATATGAAAAAATGTCAAAATATATCAAAATGAAGAATATTACATTCATTTACATCGAAAACAAAAGACTAAACCCAACCATCTATCAAGGGAAAGGCAGGGGAAAAACATTATGGAGTGTTTATTAAATCACTGACACAAAAGTGTGAAAGTCAAGCATACAAAACAAAAGCAGGCTCAATAGGAATTTCATATCCATTTTAAAAACACAGTTCAAAGTTCAAGGCTAGGTAAAAACACATTTCAAAGCTAGGGAATTTCATTTATTTCCATTTTTAAAACACACATATATGAAAAAATATTTTGATGAAAAACATGCCAATATATAAAAGAAAAATGTGATAAATTTGAAGAATTTCCATGAGAACTATTGTGCAGGGAAATAAAAGAAGAACGAGTAGTCGTATTTAACACAATGACTTACGTGGTAAAACCCTTCTTGTAAGGGAAAACTCCACCAGACAATGATAATCGGTATTTTCTTATTGTTCAAGGGAGAAGTTACAAAATTGTCCCTCTTAATGTGATCTCATACCAAATTGGTAGATTTGGTTTAACAAACAACTATAAAAAAAGAGCCACAAAATATACTAGTATCCACAATATCTTGGAAATTAGTTGACATATTCAACAATCTCCACCTTGACAACAATTTACCTGATATATCATGTCCAATTTATTCATCACCTTCCCTGCAAGCCGAGAGAAGCCTAGCACTAATTCAACTTCTCTAAGAGTACTAGGTTTGTGAAAATGTCTCCACAATTTTCCTTTGTACGGACATTTTCAAGAGTCACTCCACCGTCATCTATAACCTGTCTTACAAAATGGTATTTAACAAGAATATGTTTTGTCTTACTGTGATAAGATGGATTTTTAGCCAAGTGAATAGCACTTTAAATATCACAGAGAAGTTGTACCTTATCCCGCATCCTTCCAAACTCACCCAACAAACCTTTTAACCAAATTGCCTCCTTGAAAACATGTGAAGCAACTGTTGGAAACTGGTGACAACGAATTCCTCCGGGATTAGGATTTCAGATCCTATAATCCAGCATTGGTTATAACCAATAAGACCATGTTAGAATATAGATGAGATTGCATATAATAATCAGTTTTTCTTTGTAAATGTATATAAATTTATGTAAGCCCGTAGAGGCAGATATGAGTGTGAGTGAGGCATTGTAATCTCCATGATTTGAATAATAAGACAATTGATACCTCTACTTGGTGGACATAGCCCAATGTTTGGGTGAACCGTGTAAATCTTTGTGTCTTTTAATTATACGATACTATGCTTGGCATATGATATTTGTGTTTCCGCATTTACCAATATAACAAGTGGTATCAAGGGTGGTTGGAGGAGACGGTATCGAGGGTGTCAAATTTCAGAAGAGTAGTAGCAGTTCCATCTGTGTGAGGTGCGTCGATTTCCACATCATCACAGGTCCCTCCTCTCGAAGGGTGCGACGTCTTATTATCCAGCCTTCTCTTGCTGTCAATTTCCTCAAATCGTCGTGGTCCAGATATGTTGTATAGTGAAATGCCCTTTCAAGATAGTCACACTCCAGTAGTATCGAGACTTGCAACGACTCCCTAAAACTCCGTGGATAAGGAAACATTCACATGGTGTGTTTCTTTGAAAAATAAAGGTATGAGCAATTACAATATTTGGTATATTATATTGTATGTACAAAAAAAACAAAGGTCCCACTCTTCCTTAAGGAAACATATGCATGATGTTTGTTTTAAGTAAAGGTATGAAGTTATCACATTTATATGGCATTTGACTTTTCTGTTTTGAAATAATTTAAGGCATGGTGCTTTTTTAAAAATCTAAATGTATGAGGAACTCCAATATTTTGGAAAATTATATTGTATGCATAAAAAGGTGGAGGAATTAAAAAGGTGGTTTTTTATTTTTATTTTTTTTAAAGTGAGGTTAGTAAAAAGGTTTTTTGATTAAACCTTTTTATTAAACCTTGTGGAGATTATACCATTGTTCCTCCACAATATTTTTTAAAAGGGCCTTGGTTATTATAAGAAATGGTGTTTTTAGAATTTTTCCTTCTGCTAATGGCAAAAACCCAGAGTGTTAACTTCGAAATCAAGAAGTTCAATGACAAGAACAATTTCAAGATCTGGAAGGTGAAGATGCACGATATACTCGTGCAATAAGGCATGGTGAAGGCGCTTTTAGGAAAACCAAAGCAACCTGTGACCATAATAGATGAAGACTGGGATAAGATCGATGTGAGAGCATTGAGTGCCATACGCATGTGTTTGGCCAATGATGTTATGTTCAACATTGTTGTGGAGAAGACAATCGTCGATTTATGGATGAAGCTGGAAATCATGCACATGAAAAAATACTTGACGAATAGGATATTCCTGAAAAGACAATTGTACAGTTTATGCATGATGGAAGGTACAAAAATAGTTGATCATTTAAATAATTTTAATACTCTCTTAGTTCAGTTGACCAGCATGGGAGTTAAATTCGATTCTGAAGACAAGACAATTACATTATTGTGTTCTTTACCCACATCATGGGATCACTTTGTTACCTCTATTAGTTTCATCACAACAAAGAGTATTGAGTTTGATGTTATTGTTGGAGCACTGTTGTCTGAGGAAACAAGGAAGATAACCAATTCATAAACCTCTACATCCTGGGCAATGATGATCAGAGGCAGACCTAAAGAAAGAGGACATGGTTAGAGGGATTTCTCTCGGTCAAAGTCGAAGGGAAAAAAGAGAAGGATTAAGTGTTGGTTTTGTGGAAAATCGGGACACCTGAAGAATGATTGTTGGAAGCGATAACAAGCCTCCAAAGACGACCCTCCAAAATAAATGAAGGAAGTGAACACAATTGAAATAGGTTCAGCAATAGGTTCATGTATGACTGATGAAGTTTTATCAATTAGTATTGGTTCACGTCATGATCAACAATGGTTATTAGATTATGGTGCTTCAAATCACATGTGTCTTCATAGACACTGGTTTGTTACTTACCAGTCTATAGATGATGGAATTGTTTACATTGGAAATGACATATCATGTAAAGTTGTGGGAATTTGTAGCATTTGAATTAAGATGTTTGATGGAACTGTTAAAATACTAACTAATGTGAGACATGTACCTTAGCTTAGGAAGAACCTAATTTATTTGGGATTCTTAGACACTGGAGGATATAAGAGTATTGTTCAAGGTGGAGTTATGAAGGTCTACAAAGGAATACTACTAGTCATGAAGGCGAAGAAGGTTGGAAACTTGTTTCTGTTAGAAGGAAGAACTAACTCAGATCATGCCACAACGGTATCTGAGAAAGACGATGATTCTGTTCGACTATGGCATCAACGATTGGAACATATGAGCGAACAAGGATTAAAGGTATTAACTGATCACAAGTTACTTCCTAGTCTAAAGTCTTTAAAGTTAGATTTCTGCAAGCACTGTATTTATGGAAAACAAAATAGGCAGAAATTTAAAACCGAAAGACACACCAGTAAAGGAATCCTTGATTATATTCATTATGATGTTTGGGGGCCATCCCCTACTGTTTTGTATGGAGGATCATCATATTTTGTTACTTTTATAGATGATTTCTCTAGAAAGTGTGGATCTATATGTTGAAAAGAAAGGATGATGTGTTTACTGTTTTCAAGCAGTTTAGAGCTTTAATGGAAAAGAGCACTAGTAGATCCATTAAATGTTTAAGAACTGATAATGGTGGTGAATTTACGTCAATGGAATTTGAGAATTGTTGCAAGGATCTTGGGATTGATAAGCATAAAACCACTTCCTATACTCCTCAACAAAACAAAATTGTTGAACGCATGAACATGACTCTTATAGAGAGAGCAAGGATTATACTTAGTAATTCCAAATTGCAACAGGAACTGTGGACAGAAGCAGTAACTACAACTTGTTATGTGGTGAATCGATCAACATCAACAGTAATAGAGTGAAATATTCCTGAAGCGATATGGACAGGTCTCCCTTGTAATTATTCTAATCTTAAAGTTGTTGGTTGTGAAGCCTATGCTCTAATTCCGAAACATCAACGTTCTAAACTAGATCCAAAGTCAAAAAGGCTTATCTTTGTTGGATATGGTGATGGTATTAAGGGGTACAGGTTGTGGGATCCTAATTTCCACAATATCACCATTAACATAGATATCATATTTGATGAATCATCTCTCATAAAATGAGATATATATGTTCAAATGAAATAGGAAGAAGTACCTAAGTATTAAGAGATTTAGTTTGAAACCAGTTCAAATATAGGTGAAAGTGAACATGAACAAGTTTCTAAAGATGTTCATGAATATTTTCTTGTAGAGGAACACATAGTTGATTATAACAATCAACAAAATGTGTATGAGCCATAAACTTCCATAAGGAGGTCTACGCGGGTCAGAAATCCTCCAAGAAGGTATGATGATTTTTTTTCGTCGGTTTCTTTGAGTACTAATGATGATGAACCTTCGTGCTATCAACAATCTGTGAAGGGTTGTAACAGTGATAAATGGAAAGAAGCAATGAAGGATGAAATGGAGGCATTAGAGAGGAATGCCACATGGGACCTGGTAGAACTCCCAAGAGACTAGAAAACTGTAGGTTGCAAGTGGGTCTACAAGATGAAGATTGGTGTTGATGATAAGGTGGAAAGGTACAAAGAAACGATGGTTGTGAAAGGATATTCTCAGAAAGAAGGTACTGAATTTCATGATATTTTTTTACGAGTTGTTAAGATTGTTTCAATTCGAAGTGTGTTAGCATTGGTTTCTTTACTTGATTTGGAGTTGGAGCAGTTAGATGTTAAGACTGCCTTCTTACATCGTGATTTGGATGAGTAAATTTACATGGAACAACCTGAAGGGTTCGTTCAAAATTATAGAATGAAATTTGTTTGTAGGCTCAAGAAATCATTGTATGGTCTGAGGAAATAGCCCAAGCAATGGTACAAGAAATTTGACTCTTTCATGGTGAGACAAAATTATACAAGGAGTGATTATGATCATTGTGTCTACTTTAAGAAATTGAATAATGGCATATTCATTATCTTAGTATTGTATGTTGACGATTTTCTTTTAGCAAGCAAAATGATAATTGAGATCAATAAATTAAAGGCTTAGATGGCTAGGACATTCGATATGAAATATCTAGGAGAAGCAAGGAAGATTTTTGGCATGGAGATATTCAAAGACAGGAGGAATGGTAAGATTTGGTTGTCAGAACAAAAGTATGTTGAGAAGATACATTTGAGGTTTGGTATGAACGATGTGAAACTAGTTTCAGTCCCTTTGGCTTTCCATTTTAATATTTCTTCAATTTTATGTCCTAGTACAAAAGAAGAAAATGAATATATGTCTCGAATACCATATGCTAATGTAGTAGGAAGTGTAATGTATGCGATGGTTAGTACAAGGCCAAACATTTTACATGCATTTGGGGTTGTCAACAGGTATATGGAAAATCCAGGTAAAGAGCACTGAGCAACAGTGAAATGGGTGCTTTGGTATCTAAGGGGCACAAGTTATTACTATATCACCTATAGCGTGGTCGTGATTTAGTTTGTGGATATGTTGATTCTGATTTTGTAGATGATTTAGACAAGAGAAGGTCGACTTTAGGGTATGTCTTTACTCTTGTAGGTGGAGCTATTAGTTGGATGTCAAAGCTACAAAACATTGTTTCTTTATCCACTATAGAAGCAAAATACATAGTTGCTTCACATGCTTGCAAAGAGGCAGTTTGGTTGAAAGGTTTGTTTGGTGAGTTTGGAAGGATGCATGACAAAGTAAAGTTAATTTGTGATAGTCAAAGTGTTATTCACTTGGGTAAGAATCCATCCTACTACATTAAAACAAAACATATACCTATCAAGTACCATTTTGTAAGACAGGTCATCGATGAAGGTGGAGTTTCTCTTGAGAAAGTTCATACAAAAGAGAACTGCACATACATGTTCACAAAACCCGTACTTTTAGAGAAGCTACGATGGTGTTGGGATTCTCTTCGCTTGTAGAAAAGTTGGTGAACAAAAGGAAGGAGAAAGGTATCAAGTTAATTGTTGTCAAGGTGGAGATTATTGGAAACTGGTGACAACGAATTCCTCCAGGTTTAGGATTTCAGATCCTATAATCCAGCGTTAGTTGTAACCAATAAGACCAAGTTAGAATATGGATGAGATTGCATTTAATAATCAGTTTTTCTTTGTAAATGTATATAAATTTATGTAAGCCCATAGAGACAGATATGAATCTGAGTGAGCTATTGTAATCTCCATGATTTGAATAATAAGACAACCAATACCTCTGCTTGGTGGACGTAGCCCAATGTTTGGGTGAACCATGTAAATCTCTATGTATTTTAATTTTGAGAGACTATGCTTGGGTTATGATATTTGTGTTTCCTCATTTACGAATATAACAACAACTTCATATTATGCCTTTGTAGTGGATAAGTCAACAATATTATGAAGCTTTGACATCAAACGAATAACTCCACTTGCAAGAGTAAAAGCATAACCTGAAGTTGATCACCTCTTGTCTAAATCACCTGCAAAATATGAATCAACATATCCACAAACTAAATCACTATGACTCTTATAGGTGATGTGGTTTATTACTTGTGCCCCTCAAGTACCGAAGCACCCATTTCACTACTTCCCAGTGCTCTTTTCCTGGATTTTCCATGTATCTACCGACAACATTAACTGCATGTGAAATATCTGGTCTTGTAATTACCATTGTATACATTAAACTTCCTACTGCATTATCATACGGTACATGAGACATGGGTGAGTGCAAGAACTTGGTGGTAGAAAAAGTGGCAATGGCATGATTAAGAATGCATTCCTACAACTATAGGTTTGACTTTGACCGAACCTCCATGTGTATTGCCACATAGGTTAAGCAGTACGAGTGTGTATATGCTCTTAAGAATGTGTGGGTGCTCTTAATAACATGTGCACGTTCTTAAGAATGCGTGAGCATTCTTAATGTTTTTTTTTTTAAACCGTTCGGGAGAGATTTTTTGCATATCGTGCACAAAATCACACTCGCTTTTCTCATTGGACAAATAGTGTGAAGAGAGGAGGAATAAAGAGAGGATATTTCCACCTCCACCACCATCTTGTGTCCAAGTATGTTACGTTTATCTTAACTTTAATCCAATTTAGTCATTCTAATTTAATATATTTGTCCCAATAATCTAAATTGATTTTTTTTTGTAATTTTGTATTTTAAATTTAAAAAAAAAAAAATTACATGTCATGGATGCTAAATTGAAGCATATACAATAAAATGGAATCCCAAGAAAATTTAAACCCCTCACAATAAAACCAATAAGATCAAAATCCCAACCCACCATCACCACCATAGAGTGTAAATAGTGAAATTGATTAGGGGTTGGTTATATTAAGAAACCTTGAGGAACAATAAAGGGAGACTAGAGAACCTAGCAGAGTCTCCTTGGCCACTTCTTTGGACATCATTTTCTAGTCTATTGCAAGTGCCCAAGGGAAATTGACATATATTTCTGACTATAGGAAAATAATGTACGAAACCAAATAAAAAAACTGGGTATTTCAAAACAACAAATATTGTCTATTTTTTTAGATCCTAGAAATAGACAAGAACTACCATTGACTAGGAAACACATATCCATTGAATGGTGCATCCATCCCTAGATTAATCAAAACTGAATGGATAGGTGGTACATGGTTTTTGATAAACCTCCCTGCAATAACTAGGAGGTGCCCTTATATTTTATAAGGAAATTATTTGTTGAGTTTATTATGGGTAAATATGTCAACTGCTTTGACATTAGTGACCTCTACGGGATCGGTCGAGGGTCCGCATAGGGACGAGAGATGGCCAGGCGCGACCCCAAGTTAGGTCCATGTTCCCTTAGGCAAAGGCCTGACCCCCTACCCAACCTCCTCTTGTTTCAGAGAAATTACAATAGGTACATCTAGTCATCTCCTCATTGACTCGTAGCCTAGTGCAACATAGTCGCTTTGGTGCAATCTCTCGACTAGAAGTGCATGCCAGTGACATTGATAGCGGGTTTGGAGCATTAGCATGCACAAGAGAGTACAATGAGGAGAGGGCATATGGACATAACAGTCATCCATGTGAACCTAACATATGCTCCAGCTACGGGAAGACATGCTATGGGATTATAGAGCCCACTGGACAACATAGCTTCATGGAGGAGGTTAATATCTTAACCCTTTTTTTTTTCTTCATCGTTATAAATTTATTTTGTATTTTTTGTATTTATATAGATATTTGATTGTATGTTCTTTTGCAGTTGCTGCGTCCGAGCAACAAACCCTGTACGCCTTTGGATGCATCATTTCCTAGCCCCACCACTGATGTAGCATTATATAGAGCATGTTCATTGGGTGCACTATACACACAAGTATGTATCAAATTTGATAGATTCAATAGTCATTTCTTTATTTTATGAAATCCTTAATTTTTTATATGTTCTCTTGTTTATACAGGATTTGGGACCAGACGATTCCAGGTATTGTCCATATGGGATGGACAAGTCATGAGCACACATGTATCATGTGTAAATTTAAATATAATATAATTCTCAAATTGTTTGTGTTTATGTTTTTGAATTTTAGTATTTGGTACTAACAGTTCAATTTTTTTCGTATGTATGCATGCTGATGATATATTTTCTAGGTATAGTAGTATTGCACCCTGTGGGCACTGAGAAATTGCTTCTAGGTTGCCTTTCTCCATGTCTAGGGTGTTGGAATCAGTTGTACAGCCTGTGCGGGTCCATCACATCCCACCTGTCTACCACCCAACCCACTACCACTTTTTGCCCCATCGACAGAGGCTTCCAAAGTAGAGGTTGTCTCAGAGTAGGTTATACAACCCAGTGCTCCATATGTCGGTGAATATCCATCAATTCCTGAGATATTAACTGTGATATAATGCATTGATGATAATTTGTCATGTTTCATGAATTTGTTTTTATGAATATTTGTTTAATTTTCTTGACTTGAACCTTGTAACTAATGCAGGGTGGAATTATAGATAGATTGGGGTCATGGAGGAGGGTAACACCCTCACGATTGACAATTTAATATGATGTGAGTTGTCTTAGGTTAGATTACAGAGTATTAATTTGTATGTCTATTAATTCATTGATGAAAAAATCTTATAATATTGTTTATTTTTTGTGTAGTCTCTAGAGTGTCAAAGCATGCCTAGGCCTAGAACCTCTCGAGTTACATCCTCAAGAAGGAGAAGAAAGGTATATTTCTAGGATGCTCTTGAGGGTGGAGAGGGTGGAAATGGTCAATGATTGACCAACTACTACCATATCGTATCTAGGATACGATATATACATTGTTTTATGTTAGGTCACTTGTATACTAGGCACGAGTTGCCATTTTGTAAAAAATGTACAATTTAGACGATGTTGAGTATATATATACATTTCATGACACACTTTTTATGAATCTCATTATTTCTACATTTGATGTTTATGAACATATTAATTTCAAAGTGTATAAATTTTATGTGTATTAATCACTTGATTTTTTTTTATTTAGCAATTATAAATACTTGCATTACGCATTAAGGAATAGCTTATGGGCACACACATTTTAGTTCAATTTTATTTTCTATGGAACACACAATATTCACCTCTATCTATACATGACATATATTAAATCATTTGATTTATGTGTAACCCTTCATAAATCCTAAAAAGACTACAAAGACTCATTAATGCAAATGTTTGTTGAGATTGTGTAGTGGGTATTTTTAAATTTTGTTCAACCCATCAATTATGAATAACATTTATTTAGTAATGCTAAACTATAAAAAATCTATCTAGAAAGTAATGCTATCTAGAAGGTAATGCTACCAAAATTCTATCTAGAAAGTAATGCCTTACACGTTTTTCTTCCTCCAACCTAATAGAAAATTAGCACATGTGAATGGATAAATTATGTGTCTCCAATAAATAGATTTATCTAGATCAAATGCATGCCAGTATAGTACATTTTATAGATAATCAATGATGTCATATTCAAAATGTAAAACTTGAAAAATATACTAATGAATTTCCAAATTTGATATCTATCATACAGTTCATTACCTGTGCAATGTGTATATTGACTTGTTTTATGATTGGAAATATTTCAAGTTTTCTCTCTCACACTATATAGATTCACAAGAAAGCCTTAACTTTTACATGAAATGAATTGTGTATCATTCACGAGAGGGGCTCTATTTATAGGTTAATTTTAGGGTTTTAGTTGTCTTAGGGTTTTAGTGATAGTTGTCTTAGGGACTCTCAAGTATGCATACCATTGGTTTTCATACCATAGGTATCCATACCATGGTATTGCAATGGTATCCATACCATGGTATCACAATTGTATTCTTAGGTATGGAATACCATTGGTATGCAAACCATTGTATGCCATCGTATTGCAATGGTATGCATACCATTGCATACCATGGTATTGCAATGGTATGCATACCATTTATGGGTTATTTTTAGGGCTTTTGTTGTCTTATGGTTTTATTGGTAGTGTCTTTAGGGATTCTCAAGTATGGGAAACCATTGGTATGCATACCATTGCATACCATTGGTATTGCAATGATATGCATATCATGGTATTGCAATGGTATGCATACCATTACATACCATTGGTATGCATACCATGGTATTGCAATGATATGCACACCATGGTATCATAATGGTATTCTCAAGTATAGCATACCATTGCATACCATGGTATTGCAATGGTATGCATACACTGGTATCACAATGTTATGCTTATTGTATACCATGGTATTGCAAATTTGCAATGGTATGCATACCATGGTATCGCATTGGTATGCATACCATTTATATGTTATTTTTAAGGTTTTAGTGGTAGTTGTCTTAGGGATTCTCAAGTATGGCATACCATTGCATACCATTTATAGGTTATTTTTAGGGTTTTAGTTGTCTTAGAGTTTTAGTTGTGTGAGGGTTTTAGAGGTAGTTGTCTTAGAGATTATCAAGTATGCATACCATGGTATTGAAATGGTATGCATACCATTGCATGCAAATGGTATGCATACCATTGTATCCATACCATTGGTATGCATCCCATTTATAGGTTATTTTTAGTATTTTATTTGTCTTAGTGTTTTAGTAGTAGTTGTATTAGGGATTCTCAAGTATGGCATTCCATTGGTATGCATATGATTTATAGGTTATTTTTAGGGTTTTAGTTGCCATCTAGGGCTTTAGTGGTAGTTTTCTTAGGGTTTCTCAAGTATGCATACCATTGAATACCATTGGTATGCATACCATTGCATACCATTCGCATGCATACCATTTATAGGTTATTTTTATGGTTTTAGTTGTCTTAGGGTTTTAGTGGTAGTTGTATTAGATCTTCTCAAGTATGCATACCATGGTATTGCAATGGTATGCATACCATGGTATCCCAATGGTATGCTGGTATACCATTGCATACCCTTGGTATGCATACCATTTATATGTTATTTTTAGGGGTTTTTTTGTGTTAGTGTTTTAGTGGTGGTTGTCTTAGGGATTCTAAGTTATGGCATACCATTGTATGCATTCCATTGGTATGCATACTATTTATAGGTTATTTTGAGGGTTTTAGTTGTCTTAGGGTTTTAGTGGTAGTTGTCTTATGGATTCTCAACTATGCATACCATTCATATGCATACTATTTATAGGTTATTTTGGGGAGCCTCTTGTCATCCATATTGTTTATCTTGTTCTTCTAATTTATGTATCTAATCATAACAAACATTATCAAATTGTTTCACATGGAATACAACAATACAACACCATTAAAAGCATAAACATAAAATCTTAACAAATTACCTTGATATAGCAACTTGCACACACTTTCCATTTTGAAAATCACCAAAAGTAGTATGCATGCAATGATGCCAAGATATCTACAACCTACTCCAAAATAATAATAATAATTATCTATTGGAAGATTTGAAATAATTATCATTATTAATATAATGAAATAATAAATATTAATGAATTATTTTGGATTTTCTTTTCTAAATTGAAACTACTAATGTTTTCTAAAATGAAATAAAATAGAGTTTGTTAGAGGTTGACAATGCCCATGTTTATTCTTATTATCAAAATTTATGAAGACATTAAAAACAGAAGTGGGGAAGACAATTTCCATTAGTGCAATTGCAATTTAATATTAATGAGCCTTACCTCTTTGGATAGTTGCATATAGGTTTTGGGCATTGTTTTTGAATCTTTGATCTTTTTTTCCCTCTCAACCTTCACTTTTCAACTTCTTAGATATACATCTGCTATAATATTTGTAACTTATGCAATGTGTTGGACAACTCTAAAGACCAACCTAAAAGATGACATTTTTGAAAAAAAAATATGAAAATTTTGGTTAGCCAAGTTGTCATTATAATGGCCCGGAGGGCAAATCAGTTTGAGAAGTTAAAGCATTTCCAAGCATCCTCAGTTAACATTTATCTACTGTTTATTCATTTTTTGGATACATATGAGAAGCTGTGATCGGAAACCCTTCCATTTTGTAATTAGAGAGTCTTCTCAAGTCTCTGCTACATCATTTTCTTCTTCCCAGTGTTAAATTGATATAGCTCGCGTTGTATCCTTGACAATGAGGGTGGGATTCTTTCTGCTATATTTTACTTCTGCATCTAGTTTTCCCACTTATTTTGAAATCTACAGGAGCGCAACCTCTGCCTCTTAAGCAGAATGATTTTACATTTCTCATTATTTTACTTATGCATTTAGGTTTCCCACTTATTTTGAAATCTGCAGGAGCGCAATCTCTGCCTCTTAAGCTCAATGCTTTTACATTTCTCATTTATTTATGTTGTAGAAATTTCTGTAATGCCATAAGGCAGCACTTATTTTGGACTTCATGAACGATTCACAAATAAGGTATTGATTCTATTAATTTTAGAATCTATCAAAAAATGTAACAAGGTATGCAATGCTTATAAGAATACTGGTTTTGAATTCCAATGTAACAAGGTATGTAATGCTTATATGTAATGCTTATAAGAATACTAAGAATACTGGTTTTGAATTCTATGTGTTAAAGTTTATGAAGGTATATATACTCTATATTCTATTTGAATTTGTAATTTCTTAAAAAACCTAAACATTGTTATTCTTCACCATTAAACCCTATAAATCTCACAATAAAATCTCACAATACTAATGACGATTTTTTGTTTTTTTGTTATGGCTAAAATGTATCTTTCAACACTACCAATACAGAGTTTCTCAACACTAATTTCTCAACACTAACAATACATAGCTCGTTCGCAGGATAACGTTATAGATATGCACTGCCTAACATAATACTGGACAGAGACATTCTGACATCATGATTTTGGTTCGGTACGTCTGGACTGCAAAAAGGGGCTTTAGATAAAAGAAGATAGAAATATAATATCCGGCTTGTGGATCCTCAGTTCCCCACGCCTGCGTCTCAGCTAGCTGTATGTCTTTGTGACGTGCACGCCGCGTAGGATTCTGCACTCATATCCTCTCATCAATAAACGAAAATAAACGAAAATGCTTCCATATGTGATGTATCTAGGTTTATGCACAGTATTCTATTTTCTGGTGAATGGTACAATTCTTAGTGACCCGCGCTTTTGGTACCACTGCACTCAACTTTTTTCTCTCTTTTTGGTTGGTAAAGACTGGAGACTCTGCTTAAAGACATCCTTTTTTGGCAGTGCATTGGGCTCTATTGATCTTTCCAAAAAAGCGAAGCTGCCGACCGGTTGGTAATGAATTGGACTATAAAGCTGAGAAAAACCAAAGTTAGCAGATAATCGGATGGCTCATGTTCCAAGCACGTGGTTGTCTTTGATTTCCTCAAATTCACTCCTCTTTCCTGAGCATAAAGCTGAAATCCAAACGTATACCTAACAAGCATGCTATCTCTGAAAATCTGAGGACCACTCAAAGCTTGGTGGAGTCTGCGGGTCAGAGATTTCCTACCCAGCTCAACAAAATTTCGCACTTATTCTCATCAGATGATCCGTGACCGGACATCGAAAGCAAAACATTATCTACCATACACATTCTTTCAGTCAATCATTATCACTGTAGCCAGCAGTCAGTCTTAAGAATAGATGTATGTCATTTCTCTGCGTTTCTATAAATTTAAAATTGTACGCGAAAAATATTGAAAAATGATAGCTATGATTCTCAAATTTTGAGAAGAATTTCATACAATTTTTTTTCTTATTTAAAAGGATTTGAACGTTCGTTTAACCAAATCAAATATTCTCTTTGCACCACAAAAATTTGAGCATTATATTTAGAGATACTTATACATCTGATCCATCTTGATCGAATGATTTTGATATACAATATTATTTGGACATTGTAAAGATTTGATTCATCCCTGTAATTAATATATATTTAATTAAACATAGATATGTGATTTTATATACATGATTCATCTATGTACTTGATATATCTTTAGTTAATATAGAAATGTGAGGTTATATATCTCTTTATATAACAAACAGTTATTATTATTAAAAAAAATTATTCACAAAAAATTATTTTATTCCAAATTAATATTTAAAGGTGGAAGAATAGTGTTATAACATGGGTCACATATGGTTGTTGTTTATACCCAAGTCTTCACCGCTACTCCGTCTCTCTTTTTTAGCATACCATTTCTAGGATTTTTCCCTTTCTGGTTGATAAAGTCGATTTCCCTTTCCGATCAATGACCTAGTTTTCCTTACTAGCTTGCTTGACGGTTTGATGTTTTTTTTGAAGGATGAACACATATTGTGATTTTGGTTCAAATTACTGGTCATCTTGTTTGCTAGTGATTGAGCTCACAACAGATCGTTCAATTCCTTTGTTAATATAGGTGACAACCATGAGCTTAAAGCGCAACATTCAAAGCCAATTTATTTTGGGCTGAAATACCAGCCGCGGGCGGGTTCATTTTTCAATGGTGGAGATCCCAGGAGCAGTTTAGATCAACGAAAATCGTGCATTCGGAATATCAAAGTTGCGCGAGGTTTAAAAGACCAGGTGGATGCCTTGAAGTCACAGATTGAGCGCCATGCGTCCTTTCAAATTGGATGGTCATGATTTACTTCGGGAGTTCGAGCTTCCAGAGTTTCATCTTCTCCACTCCCGATTTCCTCCGAAGTGATTTTGCCCGAAGTTACAGATCAAGCGCCACGCATCCTTCCATATCGGTTGATCATGATTTGCTTCGGGAGTTCGGGCTTCGGGAATTTTGACTTCTCCACTCCCTATTTCCTTCGAAGTACTTTTTCCCAAAGTTATAGATCTCTTGCCATCTATCCCTTTGGATGGTGACCACATGGCACTCATTTCAAACATATTTTTTGGATAGGTCTTCAACCGATTTTCGACTGACACATGTCACCCCTCCATCCACGACATGTCAGCATAGTGACATCAGGATGCCATGTCAACTACGGGAGATCATCCTCCGGGAAGTGTTCTTGTTCAAGAACCAAGATTAGCACCATCTCCATGCGCGGTTTTATTGGATCCTAAAATTGTTGGGAGGATAAACTTTAGCAGTGGCACTAAATTTAGCATGTGTGCCCAAATTGCAGAGCATGACTAGATCAACGACCACATTTCATTCTGGGGTCGCAACCTGCTCGAACAATAAAAAAATTGAGCGGTCCCACAATTGAAGCCATGGTATAGACTTCGAATAATAAAAATTGATGGGTCCCACAATTGCTTTCTGTATAGACGAAGAATCCAGGGCGGTGGGTGTGTGAACAGGGTCAAAAGCAGCAAACCAGTCTCACCTTTGACGGCTCCACAATCACATGCTTATATAAGGATAAATCCGAGAGTAGTACATGGATGCCCCTTAGGCGTTAAGCCTTGTCCTTAACTCGAGAGATCATTTAAGCGACGTGTATGGGATTATAGTCAAAACCCTTAGTCCATAAATAGGAAACTTGGAAGCTAAGTGGCCAAGGAGACAAGAATGTCGTTCTCAGGTACCACCGGGACAGGAGTGATTTCTTCTCCGTGCCCATACTGATCCAAGATTGCATCTGAAAGGAGGAAACACCTATTACCGGGAAGAAGGCTTCATAGATGAAAATATTTGAATGATAGACATATCACTCCTGGAAGTTGTGGACTGATCTGAGTATAAGTAGATGAGTTCAAGATTTTGTTAAGTTCGTCAACTAGTTGAGCGTAGAAATTCCTATTTTGTAATATTTTGATAAATCATAGTCATTCTCATTTTTGAAAGGATCGAAACTTTCGTATTAATAGAGGTCAGCTTCTTTCATCATCTTGTTTAATTTAGGTTGAAACACCATGCCGGAGGATCCGTATGAGGGTTGTAGTCGTATTTGTAAATGTAGGTTTGATTATAAGGGCTGGTTGTGACTCATGGCATTTTCGTTACCTTGTTTCCTTCCTGATTGAAATGTGTTCGCATGGAGGATCGAGACCTACTATTGTAGTCACATAGTAATGGAGGTTTGATTATTAGGTTGATGTGATATATTTGTTTGAAACTTAAGTTCAAAGAGTACCTCGCAGTTCAGCTCTTCTTCACAGTCGCTGAAGGTTCTGGATGCCCATGGAAGAATTGTCCACCTTCTCACTAAGTCTTTCTTTCTCACCTTAACCTTTAAAACCACTGACTAAAGTTAATGGGGACCTCACTTCCATGTGCATTACTTATCCAGTTTCTGTGCTAAAATCATTCTTGTACTAAGTCTTGTCCCACATGGACCTCCATTCATAAACCCACCTCCACAAAGGCTCGATGGTACTGGTCTTATCCCTCTTGCAATCCTGAGGTGACTCTCAAAGATAACATTCTTGATGCACATTGTCGGGAAATGAATTTGAATATTTTCCTTTGGATTGAATGACAAATAAATTCTAATTCTGAAGGTGCATCAAAAATCAATACCTTGAATATTGCAAAGTTTTCACCTCACGACTCCACTATTTCTGGGGCTTGTGGTTCTGGAAGAAACATACACACTAGGTCTACTCCACAGTTGCATATGGAAACAACTCAATATGACCCAAAAATATTATCAAGAAAGGAACACCTATCACAGTGGACTTCACCTGTAGTGTACTGTGTGATTTTGGTAATTTGCTGATTCTTTTGTTTTAAAGTCCAAAGTAATTGTGTCCTAATTTCCTTTATACCATCCGTTGGAGTTTCCAGTTTAGATTTTTAAATATTTCTTGTTGAGCATCCCCCTTCTAGTCTTCATTTTGAAGGAGAAAGTTTTGAAACCCCTTTTTCCCCTGATATTGTAAAGGGATGACCCTGTGAGCTTAGATCTTTCTCCCACTTTGGTTTTCCACCTCCTATCAAAAGTGTTGTAATCCAAAGAGGGGGGGAAATTATGTTCCTTTGAACCCCATATCATTATCCTCCAAATACCAACCCTCTAGAAAGATAGTTGGTACCCATCTGGCCCAAACTCCATCTCCCTTTGTTCTGCCAGCTTCCCATCCCAATGTATAAAAGTAATGTTCCTAGAAAGATGGATTCCATAGTGGCTGCTTAGATATACCCTTTGAGCCTTTTACCTCACCCTATGAATTCTCTCCCAATAGGATATTACCTTAGGTACATGCCCAAGTTCACAGGAGGAGAGGACATGAATCATAAGAACACCTTTCATCTTTTTATAGTTATGTAGATAATCTTAACATTGAAATGAAGATGTGTGGATGAGAACTTTTGTACAGAGCCTCGATGGTGAGGTTAGAAATATTTAGGGATTTGAATCCTCTGTCTATTGATGGATTGAAGATCCGATGATTCATCTTGATAAATTAGTATAAAAAAATTTTATTATATTACATAATTTGGGTCATTTAAGAGGAAACATGGGGAATATGTTTCAAACTTCAAAAGATTTACTAAAATGTACAATAAGATTCCCACCTCAAAAAATCCTACAAAAACCTCTGCTAAGATTACTTATTCCATTACTTTTGACCCTAAGTTTTTCCTCATGTTGAGAGAAAGAAGAGCTACATTCTTAGTCTATATTTATGCAACCCTGAAGTAGAGTCTAATATATTGGCATCTGACAAACTTAGGGGGAAATTTGATAGGGATAGGAGAAAAAATAGAGATGAAGCTTCAAACTCTGATTCTATACATCCCTCAAGGACAGAGTTGGAAAACGTTTTTAAGATCACACCGCAGAAATGAAGAAATTGAAATTTGAAGGAAAGAAGAGCTATAGGAACACCTGTAATGATGATAATAGGGGTACTTCGTAAGACTAAATAATGCCCCTCAGATCATCCAGAGAGATAAAATAAATAGGGATAGATATGATCAAAAAAATCCAAATCCCTCTCCAAAATGACTCCAGCCATCATGAAGAAGGAGAGGAAGAAGATGTTGATCTCGAATCCATTGTTTTTATGACACCTCTCATCTCCCTATTTAACCCACTGTGATATGAAGAGTCTCTCAGATATCCAACCAAATGAGATGAGAAAAGGGAAAGAACCAAAGGGAAATACAAATAGATCTACAACCTAAGTTCCAAGAAGAAAGAAGGAAAGTTTGAAATCTTTGATACCACAACAAAAGTATCTTTTAAGAGTAAAACTAGAAAGAAAAAGAGGCCCAAAACCCCCAGGAAGTGGTTAATATCCCTACCGCATAAGTTAAGGAGATTTTGAAATATCCCTCTTCCTTTAGATTTGAGAATGAGATTCAAAATATTAAAATCCCTGTACCTTTTTTTTTGGAGTTGATAAAATAGTTAAGAATGAGGATTTCAAAAGGTACCTTTCCAAAATGTTGTAGCCTAAACCTTCATCTCATCCCACAGACTCAGTCAACCTCCAAGATGAAAAACCAACTATCATACTAGGGCCTTTGGTAGAGGATAGGGATGATTCATCCCCTCCCTTCTATACATCATTGAACATTCATGATAAAGTGTTGTCAAATTGTTTGATGGATTCAGGGTCATCTCATAATTTCATGCCTAATATTGTCATGGATGAGCTCGGGTTGGAGGTTAAAAAAACTTACCATGACCTATACTCATTTGATTCCAGGAAGGTGAAGTTCCTTGGGGTTATTAAATACCTAGATGTCTCCTTATTTCAATTGCCAATGAAAAGTGTGGTCATGGATATTGTGGTGGATGATGTCCCCTCTAAGTTTGGAATGCTCTTGCCTAGATCGTGGATCAAAAGACTAGGGGGGAATTTACAGATGGATCTTTCATATGCCACCATTCTTGTGTTTTGGGGAGAACATAGAAGGATTTATAGGGAATCACAACTTTCTTACATAATCATTGATGAAACAAATCCTACCAACCACCACATTTTTGCAGTTGATACTGATTTAGGAACCAATGTGTTACAACTCATTGATGCTCCTCGAACACCTATTGAAATAAAAAAGTAGCTTAGCACCTCTTGTGAAGATCCTTTGCCCAATACCTCTGTTTGGAAGATTTTCTTTGATGGAGCCTATTCTAGGGAGAATGTTGGTGTTGGGGTAGTCTTCATTTCTCCTTCCCAAGAGAACATATCCCTATCTTACAAATTGAATTTGAAACAACAAACAATGTGGCAGAATATGAGGCTCTTGTTTTGGATTTCAGTGTTGCTAAAGACATGAATATTGAAGAGCTAGCAATGTTTGGAGATGTTTATTTGATTGTTCATCAATTCATAAATTGGTATCAGGCTAAGCACCCCAGGTTAAGGGCCTAAAGAAATGAAGTATACGATATGGTTGATGGTTTCTTCTTGGCTTTTACTATCTCGTTTGTTACAATAGAGGAGAACACTATGGTATATTCATTGGTTGTTTCAACAAGTAAGTTCAGGGTTCCTTTGCCCCCCAAACCCAAGTATGATGTGGAAGTAAAGTATAGACCTTATATACCTAACAATGTCAAAAATTTGAAGGTTTTTGAGGATGATCTTCAGACAAAAATATTTCTTGAAACCGTGGATGAATTTTCTACTTCACATATTGATCAAGATCAGGATACTGAAGAAAACCCCCATGCGGATATTTTTCTGAATAAAATTGTTGACCATCATATCGTTCAGTTACCTAGTAACCGGATTCCAAAGGGACTTGTCCCCTTGGAGAGATTATTTGACAAAAATGATGTTGATGTGAAGGTTAAAGGTTCAACTGAATATGTTGATGCGACTGAATTCAATTTAGGAATAGAGGACGATCCAAAATATGTCAAATTGTTTGGAAGCTTCTCGAATGAACAAAGGGCTAAGTATGCCAAGCTTTTAAAAAAAAATGTAGACGTGTTTGCATGGAAATATGAAGATTTAAGGACATATGACACAAACATCATGGAACAAAAAATCCATTTGAAAGAAGAGGCCAAACCTTTCAAGAAGAAACTCGGAGAGATAAATCCCATGTTGCCTATTATGGAAAAAGAAGTGAAAAAGTTGTGGGATGCCCAGATCATCTTTCCTTTGAGATATTCAGAATGGGTGGCTAACTTGGTGCTTGCAAGGAATAAAAATGGGGAAATCAGATAGTGTGTTGGTTTCAAAAATTTGAACAGAAGCTCCAAAACGGATAACCACCCCTTGCCAAAGATGGAGCACATTTTGCAGAGAGTGACTAGTTCATCTAGGATGTCCATGATTTATGGATTTTCTGGCTACAATTAGATCTATGTCCCACTTGAAGATAGAGAAAAGACAACCTTCACTACTCATTGGGGTGCATTCATGTATGCTAAAATACCCTTTGGATTGATGAATGCAGGAGCAAATTTCCAATGAGCCATGGACATCACCTTCTTTGGGGAGAAATATAAATTTGTATTCATTTATCTATATGACATTATAGTATTCTCAAAGTGGGACTAAGAGCATTGTCATCATTTGAAGAAGGTCTTCCTAAAATGCAAAAGGTTTGGTCTCTCTCTCACTCCTAAGAAATCTTTATTTTCTATGAAGGAAGGTAAATTATTGGGGCACATTGTATCAGTAGAAAGGGTAAGAATTTATCCAAGCAAAGTAGAGGCCATCTAGACCTTATATTTTCCTAGATCTAAGAAAGAGGTTTAGTCTTTCTTGGGTAAGATAAATTTTCTAAGAAGATTCATCTCTAATTTTGTTGAATTAGTGAAGTACATTACAACCATGCTTAGAAAGGGAAATGAGGTGATATGGACTTCTGAGCCTCTATAATATTTTGGTCATATAAAAAAATCCTTGACTAAATCACCTGTTCTCATCAACCGTGACTATTTCAATGAGTTTCTGATATTTTCCTTCGCCTCATTTGACACATTGGTTATTGTTTTTCTAAAGGAAAATACAGAAGCATGCATATGCTTTGGTCAAAGACCTCAAGGCTTTCAGAGTATACGTTTTTCATTCAAATATTGTATCATATGTCCCTTTAGCCTCAATGAAAGAGATGTTGATCTAGCATGACATAGATGGTAAGAGAAGCAAATGGATTGCTAAAATTCTAGAATTTAACCTTGAAATAAAGCCTACTAAATTGGTTAAAGGCCAGGGTTTAGCGAGGTTGCTAGATGAATCAAATTGGAAATATTTAGGGGTTAATTTTATGACCATAAACTTAGAAAATCATCAAGCTGATATTGTTGATAAAAGCTCTCATGACAACCCCAACTTGGCAGAATTCACCTGGTATAAAGACATCATATAATTTCTTCAAAAGTTGCGGTCTCCTGATGGTTTGGATAGGAACAAGGTGAGAGATTTGAAACTCAAAGAAATCAAATATTGTCTCATTGATCAGGTTTTGTATTGGAAAGATCCTCTAGGAGTTTTGTTCAGATGTTTGTATCCACAGGAGGCCCAAAGGGCCATGATTGATTTTCGTGATAGCTTATGTGGGGGACATCATTTTTGGAGGACCACAACTTATAAGATCCTTAGAGCTGGGTATTTATGGCCTATCCTTTTTACTGAGGTTTGTGCAAAGATTAGAGCTTGCGTCAGATTCCAAATTTTTTCTGGAAAGCAACAGCTTAAATATTTTCCTTTGAAGCTTGTGGTGGTTTCTGGACCTTTTCAACAGTGGGGTCTTGACTTCATTGTATAAATCCACCCAACCTCAAGTGGTCATCACAGATGGATTTTGAATGCCACTAATTATTTAACCAAGTGGATAGAAGCCATTCCTACAAGGAGTGTCTCCCATAAGGTAATCATTAGCATTCTTGAAGATATCATGTCGAGATTTGGTTTTCCAAGAAGGATTGTTACTGGCAATGTTTCCTCCTTCAAAGTCGAACCATTGATCAAGTTTCTGAATGGTATGCTATTTCATTAGTCCATTTTAATCCTTACTACCTGCAAGGAAATGTTTTGACAGAGCCCTCTAACAAGAGCCTCATAAAGATCATCAAAAAATTGTTAGAAGATAACAAGAAAGCTTGGGCCTCAAAGATGAATTTTCCTTATGGGTTGATAGAGTTACAAAAAAGAGTCACTTGGTCTTTCTCATTTTCATCTTGTATGAGGTTGAGGCTATTTTTCCTACTCAGCTTTCCTTTCCTATGGTAAAATTCCTCCAGGAATACCAAGTGAAACCTGTTGATATGGTCACGAGGATACAATAGTTGGTAGAAGTACAACACACTAGGGAGTAGCTACTTGATAAAGATCAGGACCATCAGTGGAAAATAAAACGAGCCTTTGACAAGAAGGTAAGCAAGGAATATTTTCATCTGGGAGATCCAGTGCTCTAATGGGATGCACCCAAGAAAGACACAGAAAAGCATGGTAAATTCGAGTTCTTATGGATTGGTCCTTTCAATATTTCAGAGGTATTTTCAAATAACACCTATAAATTTCAGAACTTGGAGGATTCCGAAGCTTTTGGTGGCCCTGTCAATGAGCACTTTCTGAAAAACTATTTTTCCTAAGCCATGATTGGATTTCCATTCATTTTAAATATCACTTTTATTTTATTATTTATGATTGAATATGTGACCCCATAGCCCGAGGAGAAGACACTAAAACTTCTTGTTCTTGGCAGCTCACAGGAAGCATGCCATCCCCTGTGGAGCCAATGTTATCACATGAAGTTTTCAAGGGTCACATATGGTTGTTGTTTATACACAAGTTGGCACCCCTGATCCATCTCTCTCTTTTCCTCATACCATTCCAGGGATTTTCCCCCCTTCTGGTTGATAAATTCAATTTCCCTTTCCGATCAATGACCTGGTTTTCCTTAGTGTCTTTCTCAACTGATTCCCAAGTCAAGGTTTTTTGGTTTTCTTTTAAGGATGAACACATATCAGGATTTTGGTCCAAATTACTGGGAATATTTTTTTCTATTGATTGAGCTCACAACAGATCATCCAAGTCCTTTGTTGATACAAGTGACAACAATGAGTGTAAAGCGCAACAGTAAAAGGTAGTCTATTTTGGGTTGAAATACCAGCCGCGAGCAGTTTCATTTTTCAACGATGGAGATCCCAAGAGCATTTTAGATCAACAACAATCGTGCATTCCGAATGTCAAAGTTGCATGAGGTTTAAAAGACCAGTGGATGCCTCGAAGTCACAGATCGAGTGCCACTTCTCCTTCCATATTGGATGATCATGATTTACTTCGGTAGTTCAGGCTTCGAGAGTTTCGACTTCTCAACTCCTGATTTCCTCCAAAGTGATTTTTCTTGAAGTTACAGATCAAGCGCCATGTGTCCTTCCAGATTGAACGGTCATGATTTACTCTGGGAGTTCAGGCTTCGGGGTTTTTGACTTCTCCACTCCTGATTTCCTCTAAAGTACTTTTTCTCGAAGCTACATATCTCTTGCCATCTGTCCCTCTGGATGGTCACCACATGGCACTCATTTCAAGCATATTTTTTGGACAGGTCTTCAGCCGATTTTCGAGTGACACATGTCACCCCTCCATCCATGATATGTCAACATAGTGACGTCAGGCCGCCACTTCACCTACGTGATATCATCCTCCATGAAGTGTTCTTGTTCAAGCACCAAGATTAGCGCCATCTCCATGCATGGTTTTATTGGATCCTAGAATTATTGGGCGGATAAACTTTAACGATGGTGCTAACTTTAGCAGGTGCACCTAGATCGCAAATCACAACTAGATCAACAACCATGTTTCATTGCGGCAATGCAACATGCTCAAATGATAAAATTCTTAAGTGGTCCTGCAATTGAAACCATGGTATAGAAGAAGAGCTATATGGCGAAAGGTGGTGAATTGCGGGCTCAAAAGCGGTGTGAATCTAGACCTCATTTGATGGCCTCGCAATCACTTGCTTATATAATTACAAATCCAAGAGTAGAATGTGGTCGTCTCAAGGCATTAAGCCTCACCTCAATCCTGAGGAGAGATGAATTAAGGAAAGAAGGACTGGTAGTTGAAACCTCATCTCAGTCCATAAATAGGAAACCTGGAAGCTATGGCCATGGAGACAATACTGTCATATCGAGGTACCACGATGGATGATTTCTTCTTGCAGGCCCATATTGATCGAAGCTTGTGTCTGACAGGAGGAAACATGCATAGTCTGACAGAAGGCTGGAAAAACGAAAATGTTTGAATGGGATGGCGAGATCAGACTCTTGGCAGTTGTGGACCGATATGAGTATAAATAGATCAATTCAAGATATTTTTAAGGTCATTAACTGGTTGAGCAGAGCTCCCTATTTTGTAATATTTTGATAACATAGTTGTTCTCTGGTTTTTGTATGAGACCTGAAACTTCCGCATTAATAGAAGTCAGTTTCTTTCATCATCTTGTTTAATCAGTTTTGAAACACTCATGCATGGAGGATCCAAACGAGGGTTGTATTCATATTATAATGTAGGTTTGATTATAATACTACTGTGACCAATTTTAGTATTTTCTTTGTTACCTTGTTTCTTCTTATGCTGAAATGCTCATGTATGGAGGATCCAGATGAGTTTTTGTAGTCGCATAGTAATGGATGTTTGATTATTATGTTGTTTTGATATATTTCAGTGTCTGAAACTTAATTTCAAGAGTGCTCTTATGCCTGAGTTTTTCTTCACCAAGCCACTTGAAGGTCGGATTCCCATGGAAGGCTTGTCCACCTTTCTCACTCAGTCTTCCTTGTGCTCACCTTTAACCTTAAACCACTGACTGAAGTTAATGAGGACCTCATTTCCCTATGCATTGCTTGTCCATTTTTTGTGTTAAAACATTCTTGTAGTGAACTTTGTCCACTTGACCTCAATTTATAAACCTACCTCCACAAACATTTTGATGGGTACTGGTCTTATCCTCTTGCAAACTGAGGTTGACTCTCAATTCTAACAAATACTACCAAAATTTCCATAATCATTGTAGAATCTATTTTTATTTTCTTATAGGATGGCTAGTGTTCATTAGAAGTATATAAATCAATGCTAATAATACTACATAACAATTACAATTATGTGTATCTTTAGTGGGGGTTAAAAACATGTGTTTCATCCTTGAAGGTCAAAGATTTAAAACCAAAAAGGTAGATTATGTACATGTTGAATAATTAATATTGTCTATTTTTAATGAGGCTCTATCATTATTTAAAAATTCATTAGTAAGGAAGAAATAATGTAAACTAATTCAATCATATTATGTAAAAATTCATTGGTTAGGAAGAAATAATGTAAACTAATTCAATCATATTATGTAAATATTCATTGGTAAGGAAGAAATAATTTAAAATAATTCAATCATATTGAAGTTATTTTTTTAAAACTATTATGATATTTTTAGAATTGTTCATAAAAGTTTTACAAGAGTAGATAACATGATGGTGTGAATGTTCATATCTAAACATAAACATATTAAAAAGAATACTAATATGCTAAAGATTTTGACAAATTTATATATTTATATAGAAATATTTAATGTTTTGTAAAACTTAGAATGGAAACTTTTGAAATTATAATTTTATAAAAATGTAAGTTCAAAGAAAAGTTATGTATTCTAGCATGACATATTGGCCATATATACATGGGTAATATTTGACAAGGAAATGTTGGGAATGGTGTAAAAAATAAAATTTATAGATTTAAGAATATTGTTACATGTAAGGTATCGCGTGAAACCCCTTCCATGGAAATTAAGGTAATGTATTGGGTGTTTCCCTTTCCATGAAAATTAAGACATCCATAGAAGGATCTGATCTCTACATGGAATTTACAAGTACACATTAACATCATTGGCATATGGTTGAAAACATTTTGTGTGTTTTTTCACATGACTCCTTATATGGGGTGGTTTTGTGAATATGAAAAGTATAACGGAGGTGATGTCTTCATAGGATATGATTGACCATCCAAATTTATCAAATGTGAAATAGTCATGTTGATGCTCAAAGAAGGAAGGGTTAAAAACCTCACTTGAGTTCTAGATATTGTAGGATGACTGAGAAACCCAATATTTTTGTATATAATGAGTGATGCAACTGAGAAAACAATATCTAAAAAGGAGACTAGAAAGATGGTTTGAGGATAAATGGTGTCGAAAAAGGGATTTTGAATCGAATATTATACAAGATTTTTGGAAACGGGTAATTGATGGGTGCATCAAATTTATTCATATTAAGTTGAGTAAAAAAGTAGACCTAGCCTCCATTTTCCATTTAGAGAAGACAATGATTTGGCACCAAAGATTGGGACATATTAGAGACAAATAATTCAAATCTTGCACAATAAAGGTATGATTGAAGGAATGTTTTAGTATGTTATGTACCAAATGCTTAAGATATTAGAATAAATCAAAAGTACACACCATGTACAACAATGTGAGCATAGACAAAAACTCCAATAGAGATAAGAGAGATTTAAGTTACACAATAACTCCGTAGAGAATATGAGATCTTCCTCTAAATAACTGAATGCATTCATACATCATGATTCACATCCCTCAATAAGGAATACATGATATCTATATATACCTATTCACAAACTACACATGAAAACCCTTTACCATTAGGCCGACCCCATATATATATATACACACATTACATGTATATTTAGTACCATATATACCCCACCCCCACCCCCTTGGGGTCATATAATATACATTTATTCCCATATATGTCCCTCATCGGTTCATAACATAGTACCCTCCTTCACATGTGATGAACCGAGTCACATGATTATATTGCGTTCCTTATTTCTTCATTCCATTGATGATGAGTTGTCCATCCAAAATCAATTTTTTTTCGATCTTAATCCTTTGTGGCTAGTTGTTGCAAAATTTTATTTCCTTTCATTCAATGTCTTTTTTTTGTAACTTCTCCAATTTGTAGTAGTTGTTGGTCTCTGATAATATCTTTCTAAAGAGTGGTTTTATGATGTATTGTTCCATGAATATTGAAAAGTACTCCACATTCTTCCTTGATAATGTTGATATCAACCTTCTTGTCTTCCTTCAAATCTTTCATGGTAATGAGGGTGTCGGTATAGTTTAACATTTGATGGTTTTCCTTCACTCGATGCATGCATTTCATCAATCTTATCTTCAGAGACAATGCCATCATCTATCCTCTTTGCTTGTTCTTTTATTACTCTATCCTTGGAGATAATATGATGCAGAATCATCCTTTCACATCAAGAGATGTGCCAGTAAGACAATACATAGGTGCGCATTGGAGAAAGGTAGAGGCACCAATCGTCCCATTTTTAAATTTAAAATATGATACTATATGGATTTATGTTGTAAGGTTGAGTAAAGCCAAGCCATACCTTTGTACAGGCAGTGGGTAGGGTCGCCTTAATGGTTGAAAGTAAGTAGGTATAGATATGATTCAGGTCTAAATATTCATTAATGGTAATGAGTCGTAGGGATAAGGTGTCTTAAATGAGACAATGATGGAACCAAGGCGGTGGAGAGGATAAGCTCGAGGAGCCCTCTTGTAAAAAGGGCACGAGAGTAGAGGTAGAGTAGAGAAGAGATACATAGTTGAGGTAGGAATAGGAGGGGAGAAAGAAATAAGACTCTGTTGTAGTCCAGTCTCTCTACACATTTGTAGATAGACATTTATCTTAATACAAAGAAATCATTTCTTCCTGCATATGATATCCATTTGTGTTATCTATGTTCTATGAATGATATATGTGTGTGTTTATGTATTTGATAGATGCTTGCGATATTTTTCATCTACAGGAGAGATATAGTTCCCTATATTTGTGTTACTGAGAAGTTATGGGTTCTTTAGGCTCGTTCAAGGAGTGCACACTAGAGTAACAAAAATATGTGATATAATGCAAGGTGTGTGTATCTAGACTTTGTCGAGAGTTTGGAAGAGAATGTGCTAGGAGGGCACACCAAAATATTCACAAACTCAAAAGGAGCCTCAGAGTTATTGAACACTGTGGAGGAAATATTGTGAAGAGTAAGAACAACCAGAGTTAGTGAAACTCTGTAAACTCTGCCAAGAGGGCATTGAGAAGGTACCAAGATTACATAGAACAAACACCTTTTGAAGTGTTGGAGAAATCGAAGAAATAAATAATTTTTGAATACTCTATAAGATCAACAAGGAGTACGTTGAGCAGGTGCATAGAGAGCATTGGGTCAACACTTATACAAGTGTTGAGAATGTCTCGGGACTCATAAAAGTGCAAGGTGAGCATATCAAGTGAACTTTTTCAAGTTCGAAAGATCAGGATGTGTAGTGCAATACAAGACCGAAGTCGTCGGGCTCATAGGAGAATGGTTCAAGGACCACAACCCTTGAACACTTGAAATACTTCAGAATTTGAAAGGAAGCAAAAGTGCGATGAGGAGGAACATACTCGAGCCATTGGATATGAGCACATGGATCAATAGCCATTGGATCCAGGTTAATGGAATGGAATCTAATCTCTTTTTTTCAATAGGAGAGAGGACTCATTGAAGTCTCGAAGTGGTTAGGGACCATCCATCATCGAGAGGGACAGGTGGCGAAAGATCTGAAACTCTGAAGCATAAGAATTCTTAGAGTTTGTAGAAAAGGAGAGAGCGAGATCGTTGAATCTCCGAAGTCTAGAGTATATCTTGGAAGTTGGTCACCAAGAAATACGTGTCAACAGATTTGAAAATCAAAGGAATAGAACTCCGACAGANATAAGAATTCTTAGAGTTTGTAGAAAAGGAGAGAGCGAGATCGTTGAATCTCCGAAGTCTAGAGTATATCTTGGAAGTTGGTCACCAAGAAATACATGTCAACAGATTTGAAAATCAAAGGAATAGAACTCCGACAGATTTCAGTCGTGGGGTGTGAAAAACTCCAGAAGCTCCAAAGAGCGGAGTAGATCGTAATTGTTCGTTGCAAAGGAAACGTGGTCAGAGATTTGAAGTTCGAGAGGTTTAACACTCCAATAAGAAGCAAGTGAATGAGGGTTAAGAACTCTCAAACTCAAAGGGAGACGAAGATAAATCTAGTTGTTGATCTTGCGAGGACAGGTGTCACTAGATCCTTCACTCCAGAGAAAAGTCCTTTCAGAGGTTTTGGAGTGTGAAGGCCTAAGAACTCCTGAAGGTAAAAGTGTCGAAGTTGATCAGATCCGTCCATCGGTAGTAGAAATGTGTAAAATGATCTACTACTTCAAAGGAAAGTCTCCGGAGGAAGGTAGGGTTGGAGGAATCAAAACTCATGAAGGTCAGAGCATCGAATTTCATTTAAGTCATCGGATCAGGAGGGAAAAGTGTCGTAGGATCCCTCACTTTGGAGGTTGTACACTCCTGAGGAAAGAAAGAACAGAGGTTGAAAAACTCCCGAAGCCCGAACTGCCGAAGTAAATCGTGACCATCAATCTGAGAGGGACATCTGTCAACAGATTGAGGACTTTGGAAGGAATGAGCAAGGGGAAAGCGGAGCATTGACCAAAATTCATCTAGAGAACTAAGAGGTAAGAAGAAAAAACCTTAGTTGTTGATTGCATAGACACGTGGAGAGTAGAGATTTACTCTGAAGGAAAGTCACTATGGAGGAATGGAGGAGAAAAGGAACGAGAACTTCCGAAGGTTGGAGTGGCGGAGTTCATCAAAATCATCCATTCTAATGGGACGCATGGTGGAGGATCCGTCACTTCAGAGGATTGACACTCCAGAAGAAAGAACACAGAGGAGCGTTGACTGTAAGTCTCCCAAAGTGGAGTAAGGGAAGGATATCGATTGTTTATCAGGGCAAACATATGGCGCTTGATCTGTAACTTTGGGTACAAAGCACTTAAGGAGAAAAACCTTTGGAGAATTTGAAAATGTTGAATGCCAAAGTTCCAAAATAAATCTCATTCGTTGGTTGTGAAAGGAGTGTGGACCGTAGAACTGTTCCATGTGGGTTCACGAGTTCATAGTTTGGGGGAATTGCCGATTGGTGAGAGAAAAAACTTGAAGCCCGAAGATCTGAAATGCACTTTGAGTTTGCGCCTGGGCATATCCTAAGGTCATATGAAGGAAAGGATATAGTGAGGGGAGCTAGCACCTGTTATTCAAATTCTTCAAATAGGTCAGGAAAGAGCCTGTGGGTTTGATAGAACCCATACTTTTAAGGAAAGGGGACCTGTGTAAATTGGTTTGGGGTCTAGCAGAGGCACGAAGAGTCGATCCAACTCGTTGATTTGAACTATCCTAGACTAGGAGTTCGAGCATCCCCAAGGAGAGACATGGGGTTTACTAGACCCTAAACTAATTTACATAGGTCCCCTTTCCTTCAAAGTGTAGGTTCTGTCAAACCCATGGGCTCTTTCCTGGCCTCTTTGAAGAATTTGAATAACATGCACTAAATCCCCTCGCTAGATCCTTTCCTTCACATGACCTCGATTTGTGCCCAGGAACCAACTCAAAGGGTGCTTCAGAGCTTCGGGATTCGGGTGTTTTCTCTCACCTCTCTCCAATTCCCCCGAACTATGAACTCGTGAAACCACATGGAAGAGATCTACGATCCACACTCCTTTAACAACCAACGACTCATATTTACTTCGAGACTTTGGCATTCGAGAGTTTTGAACGCTCCAAATCCTTTTCTCACGAACTGCTCCATACCCAGAGTTACAAATCAAGCGCCACATGTTTTACCCGATCAATGGTTGATATCCTTCCCTTACTCCACTTTGGGTGACCTCCAGTCAACACTCCTCAATGTTCTTTCCTCCGGAGTGTCAATCCTTCGAAGTGACGGATCCTCTTCCATGCGTCCCATTCCAATGGATGGTTCTGATGAACTCCGACACTCTGACCTTTGGGATTTCTCGTCGATTTTCTCCTCAATTCCTCCTAAGTGACTTTCCTCCAGAGTAAATATCCACTCTCCACATGTCTATGCAATAAAGGGCTAAGGTTTTTTCTTCTTACCTCTTGGCACTCTGGATTACTTCCGGTCAACGCTTTGCTTTCCCCTTGTTCCTTCTTTCCAAAGTCCTCAATCTATTGACATGTGTCCCTCTTAGATCGATGGTCACGATTTACTTCAGCAGTTAGGTCTTCGAGATTTTCGCAACCTCTGTTCTCGCTTTCCTCCGGAGTGTGCAAAATCCAAAATGAGGGATCCTATGACAACTGTCCCTCTTGATCTAACAACTTAAATGAACTATGATGCTCCAACCTTTGGGAGTTCTGATTACTCCAACCCCACCTTCCTCTGGAGTGACTTTCCTATGAAGCAACATATCCTTTGACACCTATCCACTACTAATGTATGGCTCTTATGAACTTCGATTCTTCGGCCTTTGGGAGTTCTTTCACCTTCACACTCCAAAACCTCTAAAATGACTTTTCTCCATAGTGAAGGATCTAGTGATACCTGTCCTCATAGGATCAATGGCTAGATCTATCTTTGGCTCCCTATGAATTAGGGAGTTCTTCACCCTCGTTCACTTTCTTCTTCCCAGAGATTTAAACCTCCGAACATTTAGATATCTCACCACGTGTCCTTCGCAATGAACGATTATGATCTACTCCACTCTTCAGAGATTTGAGATTTTTTCACACCCCATGACTGAGTTCTCCCGGCTTTCTATTCCCTAAAGTTTGATATTTGTTGACATGTACCTCTTGGTGACCAACGACCAAGATCTACTATGGACATTGGATCTTTGGAGATCTGACTCTCTCCTTGTCTACAAACTCCTAGAATGCTTCTTCTCCGGAGTTTGATATCTTTTGCCACTTGTCCCTATGGATGATGGATGGTGCCTAAACACTTTTGGACTTCGGCGAGTCCACTCTCCTATGCACACAAAGAGATTAGAGTCTGTGTAGTTTACCTTGATCTAAAGACTATTGATCCATGCACTCAGATCCAGTGGTTGAAGTATTGTCCTCCTCTTCATGCTTCTGCTTCCTTTCGAATTCTAAAGTATTTCAAGTGTTCAAGGGTTGTGGTCCTTGAACCATAATCCTACAATCCCGATGACTTCGGTCTCGTCTTGTGCTACACCTCCTGAGATTTCGAACTTGAACACGTTCACTTCCTATGTTCACCTTGTGCTTGTCTGAGTCCTTAGATGTTCTCAACACTTGTCTAAGTGTTGACCCAGTTCTGTCTATGCACCTTCTCAACGCACTCCTTGTTGAGCTTACAAAGTATTCAACAATTTTGTATTTCTTCAAATTATCCAACACTTCAGAAGGTGTTGGTTATATGTAGTCTTGGTGCCTGCTCAATGCCTTCTTGGTAGAGTTTACATAGTTTCATAAACTCTTGTTGTGCTAACTCTACACAATATTTCCTCCAAAGTGTTCAGTAACTCTGAGGCTCCTTCCGAGTCTCTGAATATTCTGGTGTGCCCTCCTCGCACGTTCTCTTCTGAGCTGTCGACAAATTCCAGATATGCACTCCTTGCATTAGATCATAGAGTTTCTCTACTCCGGTGTGCACTCCTTGCACGAGCCTAAAGAACCAATAAATTCTCAGTAACACAAATATATGGAATTCTATCTCTCCTGCAAATGAAAACTATCACAAGCATCTATCTCATACATAAACACACACATATATAAGTCATAGAACAATGAAAACACAAATGGATATCATACGCAGGACAAAATTCTTTCTTTGTATTAAGATGAATGTATGTTTACAAATGTGTACATATACTAGAATACAACAGAGTCTCAACTCTTTCTCCCCTCCTAGTCCTACCTCAACTGGGTGTCTCTTCTCTACTCTACCTCTACTCTCCCTTCCTTTTTACAAGAGGGATCCCCGAGCTTATCCTCTCCACCGACTTAGTTCCATCACTATCTCAATTAAGACACCTTATCCCTATGACTCATTACCATTAATGAAGATCCAAACCTGACTTAGATATATACCTACTTATAGTCAACCATTAAGGTGAACCTACGCACTACTTATACAAAGGGATGGCTTTGCTTTACTCAACCTTACAACACAAATCCATATAGGATCATATTTTAAATTTCAAAATGGGAGGGTTGGTGCCTCTCCCTTTCTCCAATGCACACCTATGGACTGGCTTGTTGGCGCATCTGTTGATGTGAAAGTATTCTCCTGCATTATAATACCATCATATTTGGTATGCCCATCTTCTAGATTAAGTTAAACTTCTTGAAGTATCTTCTGGTGACCTTCTTGAATAATGTATTCTTTCTCCTTTTGAAGCCACAATGTCACTCCATTTATCAAATTTTGACCTGCTTATTCAATTCTAGATTGCATTTCTAAGTTTACCTCATCAGTATTTAGGGATTCCTCATCCTTCTTGCAAATTTTCTTTTCAAGTCTTTCGGTAGATTATTCATCCAAGATCCTCTTTTCTTCTTGATTTTGATTATTATTCTTTTCTTCTTTCAATCTCTTAACCTCATCTAGTAGTTTTTTTATGATTTCATAATCTACATATCTCTTCATATTTCTTTTTCAAATATTCCCTTGAAGCATCATTTTCCCAGTTTTCTTTGCTACTCTTTTCTTTCTTTAAGTTCTTAATGTGATACTCGAGTTTTGAGTCCCCATTTTAATAATGTATTTTTTTTATTTGATGAAAGGAAAGTCTGCCTAGGAAAATGTAATGCTTTCATCATTTTAATAATAAAAGTACATTGTTGGTTGTAGAGAAGATAAGGACACGAGTTATAGGGGATATGATTCCATGAGAGGGGGGGGAACTAGAGGGATAAACCTTTATTTTTTGTTTAATAAATTATCAACCATGTTTATGTTTTGGGGCATATGAGGGGGAACATGAGCCTCTTGGGGAGACCATGTTGGCCTTGGGGTGCCCTGATATTTAAACCATGTTCTTGATTGTCTTTGGATTATTCTTTTTGTGGGGGTTTGGTTATTTCATTGTGTGTCAAATTCATTTTGTAGTGATTTCTCTCAAATTATTTCTTGCTCGTTCTTGTTTTTCCTGATCAAAAGATGAAACAATTTCTAAAGGAAATCGACTATGGTTGGTTGGATATAGGAATCACTTATGTATTCCAGGAAATGAATTAATGCTTGAGTGCATTGATGCATTGGCATACTAAGAAACCTTGTTCACAACTATGAATACTGAGAGTTCAAGCATTGAGATTCTTGACCAAATTCACTACAACCCTAGAAAGAATTGGACAACATGAGGGACTGCATGACAACGAAGGGTGTTCATTCTCTTGGGTTGTGTAGGCTAGGTGGAAGAAAGACAGTGTACTTTGAATTGTTGTGTGTCAAAAAACATTTCAAATATTGAGTGTTGAATGGTTTGGGATGTTGAGTGTCTCTCTAGGACCTGTCCTTGTGGATTCATATCCCTATCTCATGGGTGACTTGCTTTTGAGACTTGGAATAAAAGTGTCTAAGGTTGGGTGGAACGCCCTTGGTATGCAACCAATTGGCGAATGGTATTGTTAAATATAAGTTTTCTTTCTCATGGTTCCTTCGATTGTATATTTATTTCCATTATTTATTAATTATTATCTATGAGATTATCTAATTCTAATGTGACTTATTGTTTCTTACATTGTGCATGGCATATTGTGTTGGATTACTAATAGGCGGGGTGAATCAGTAATAGAGTAATTTAATCCCTTTTAACCACAAATGAAAGTGTTATATCATTGTAGGATTATCATCCAATAGTTGCAGAGTAAATAAACAATGAAAAAATGAGAAATCATACACATACAGAGTACACCGATGTTTTTACGTGGAAACCCAAAGCGAGAGAAAACCACGAAATTATTTTTCCTATATATCTTTAAGAATTACATTCATTGTAAGCACCAACTTCCCTTTTTTTGCAGTTGCAACTGGAAGGAGGCTCCAACCCCCTAGATTCTCATAATACAGCCTGAGGGAAGTTCCAACTCCCCAATTCTATGGCTACAACTAGAAGGAGGCTACAACACCCTATGCTCTCTGGCTACAACCGAAAGGTGGATATAACCACATGTCATTGCCCCATCCAACTTCCTTGATGTAGACATCGAATGATGGAACCACTGTCACACTATCACTGTGATATATACTGCCATAAACCTGTATCAATCAACCTGCACCAAACAACCTGTACCAATAACCTGAACCATGCATCAAACATGCATCAATCTGTACCTCAACCTGTAATCAACTTGTACCAGAAAAAAGTGCATCAACCATGCACCAACCTGTACCAAACAACCTGTAATCAACCTATACCATAAACAAGTGCATCAACCATGCACCAACTTGTACCTCAACCTGTACCATGAACAAGTGCATAAACCATGCACCAAACCTGTACAAATAACATGTCACAACAACTTGTCCAAACAACCTATCACAAAAACCTGTCTCATCAATATTATAAACCAAATCAAATCTACTCACGAAGATCAATCACCAAGACAACTCTCAAATATGTGCATCAACCAAACATAACAGAAAAACTCGTAATCGTCACCAAGATCAATATGTGCTTCTAACAATATACCAATACAAGTATGCTACATTGTCCATAAAATATGTGTCAAAAATACTACTAACAAGTGAATCCAACCATGTACCAAGTATGTACCAATCATGTATCAACTATTCATCAACTATGACTCATCAAGATGTACCAACATCATCAACTATACACCTCATGTATGTGCCAACTCATCAACTACTTGTCTCAACGATGTACCCAACATGTACCTCAACCAAAATCTCTCATCAATTTCATAATACAAATCTGATTTGTAACTCTATAATAGACCTGGTGTATATGATCACATACCTGCAAACCTTCTTTAACTTTAACAACAAGAGACTATCATTTTCATCAAAATTTACTTTAGTCTCACATGACTAGCTTTGGATTAGTCAACAACCATAACTTGAAATGATCATAACTATGTACCTTTAATTAATAAATATATGCAAATAGTATACAATTTTATTCAGTGTCTTTTATGCAATTTCTCTAAGCTTCATTACTTGGAACCTCTCAGAAAATGAGTTTTTGGCTTATTCTAGAGAACAAACTTGTAGAGAGTTCCCTGAATGGAATATTTGTTGTATGGATCTGAAAATTGTACAAAGAATACTACATAATGTACTCTAACCAATACATTTGGTCTTACTAAATTTGGATCTATTTTGAAAGTTATGATGTTTTTACTTGAAACGCATGTTTTAGACTAATTTGAGGACTAGCCGCAAACTCTATTTTTCACAGAGTGTAGCTCCAAAACTATAAATACCCACAAGATGACATTCTTATCACAGCTACCTGGATATGTTTCCTCAACAACCTCACAATTTCATGGTCTGAATCATTCTAGAAAATAAGTTATTTCGAAAATGGTGAGATGACTAGTAAATAACATACCTTAGAAAGCATCATCAAAAGAATTTATCCTCCCTTGAATTTCGGGCTTCTTTACTTCACCTTCCCTCTAAAATTTGGCTTAGATATCCTTTGCTTACCTCAGTCACTTTCCGATATTCAATATGCTCAAGTGTGATTAAAAAAGAGAGCGTCTTGCCTCTTATTTATACTTTCATGTAGCTTCGTTAAGGGGTTACATTTTAACTATCTTAACCCACTTTCCTTATTTTAGGGTTAACCCACTTCTAACCACTTGTCCACTTAGTAATTTTTCCATTAAATTTATTTTTTAATAATTTCTTTTGTATCCACTTTGACTTATAGTACACTCATCACTTCACTTTATTATTTACCTTCTAAAATCTCTTAAACCACTTTCCTTATTTTAGGTCTAACCCACTTCCAACCACTTGTCCACTTAGTAATTTATCCATTAACTTTATTATTTAAATAATTTCTTTTGTATCCACTTTGAATTATAGTACACTCATCACTTCACTTTATTATTTAAATAATTTCTTCTTTGCAAACTCTTTGACTACTTTGACCTTTTGGGGCTTCTAGATGACTCATGAGGGTTCTGCAACTTGACAAGGCCATAACTCTCTAACCGTGAGGAGTTATGTGACGTTACACATTCCACTAGAAATGTCATGACATGTACTATCCATCTAGAATATTCTTACCTGGAAATATATCAAAAATCATACCATTTTCCATCAAAAAAACTTAGGTCCATTACCCAAACCTTTGTGCTACCATAATTTGCTACCTGACTTTCTTCAAGGGTTGACATCAATGAAAACCAACCCAATTAATCAACATATTTTTCAATTATTTCATATTCTACCATGAATATTGATTAATAGATTCATTCTTTAATGCATTTTTATTTAGTTATTCGGTATAAAAAGTCAAATTCTCTCAAGAAGTGTGTTCTTCTTGTAGGGAATTCTTGGAAGTAGCATGGCTCATATTACTGGTGGATGGGTACAGTACAGAGTGGTATCAAAGATATTGGTTGAAACATTGAGGCTTTGAAGGGGCCTATTAAATGACATGACAAAATTTATTTGGAGACAGAGTTTTATTTCGATTGAAATTAATGGCTATGGAACAATGTCGAAGGGGATATTTTGGTGGTTTAACGTTGTCATCCTGACCATGGGAATCATATTCCAATGATCCTACATGAAATTGGCATCCCAACAATCCCTTCCTTCATGATTTGTGCAGAAAAAATGATAGTGATGCCTCTTGGAGTAACCAAAGTTCAACCACCATAGATAGAGCCTCTGCATGGTTTTTCCACCATCGATCTGCGATGGGGAATTATTCCTTTATCCCACATTCATGGGGAAAATTATATTGAAGGGGTTTATAATGAAAAGATGACCTTCTATCACTTGTTTGTTAAAATAAGAAGTATGGATCCCATATGTGATTCAAATGTGTGGCTTGTTTGTTAGTGGGTCAATTGCTCGTGGACCAAACCAACGTGAAATGATCCTTATTGGTTAGATGTATTGTGGAGCGGTGTTCGATGGCCCGATGGTTGGTGCATTGGATCAACATGAAGCACTCCTTGTTGGTTGAATGTTTACATAGGGGTGGTCAGTGGCACATGGACCAATGCCTCAATGGACAATGGATCAGACTAGTGTGAATCACTCTTTGTTGGTTGGATGTTTGTGTGGGGGACAACTGATGTCTTGGTAGGTTGGTGGCTGGTGGAACAAACCAAACCGGAGCCACATGTTGTGAGTTATTTGTGAGTTGAGTGGGATGGGATGGTGACCAATGGACCAATGGTTGATAATACATTAGAACCATGTCATCAGCCACATCAGTGCCACATAATCCAACACACATGGAAGGGTTCCATGTGGAGGCCATGTCAGACATAAGGACTATAGATGAAGAGGAAAATGCCTAGAAAACTTCAAATGGGCATAATTTTTTTCTCGTAGCTCAGAATTGAGAAAAAAAAAGTCATTGGAAATCTCTTAGAGAAAGGAATCCAATAGGTAATCAATTTTTCTTTTTTGATTAGTAGAGATTACATTCAACCTAGAAGGAGATGATTGGTCACCCTAAGAAACAAAAAGAAAATACAAATTTTTAGAGTTCTTTTTCCAGAAATATGTACACATGTTTATTCATTTTTTTTATAACAGAAATTATGTTGTTAAATGCTTTATTGTAGAATAAGGGGTATAAAGGTATCAGTTCAAGATAAGAATGAATATTTTAGAAAGGGAGGAAGGAGAGGGAGACTTCATTCATCAGAGAGAATCCAAAGGTAGAAATATCAGTGTTGGAAATGTAGATAGATAACATAATAGAGACCGAATTAGAGTGGAGATAGAAACATTAATAAAGACTGTGAGAAGCTTGAGAATAGAAGAGAAAATTTACAGTGAAGATAATAAGAAGATGATGAAGGAACATAATCAAATAAATTCACAAATTATGCAAATCCAAAATCAGTTGCAAAAGCAAGAAAATAATGGATCGGGCTCAAGATAGGAGGAAGAAAGCATACATCATGGAAGAAGGGATAACTACAGAAGATCAAATCATTCAATAAGGACTAGTAGAACTTATAGACATCCACACTCACCTCCTTACTCAACAAGGAAGTTTAATGCATTTGAAGTGATGATGAAACCCCTCCTCAACCCACGGGTCGGAAGGTCACGTACATAGGATCTTTCCCCTTACACTGGCCCGAAGAGCTCTCAGAAATGGCTCCTCTATTTCCCTTTCGGGAAATCTTCACTCATAATCAACTTCAATAAATTCCTCCTTATACTTCAGGAGATCGGACTTCGCACTTTTCGTGAACCCGGTGGTCAAGCGCCTTGTCTCTCAAATCCCCGAAACCCGAAAATAGTCAACTCTTGACCTTTCCTCTCTCTATTTCATATTTATCCTTATCGCGATTTGAGTGGTTGCGATGTCAAGCAACTCGTCTCCTCGACTCCCGAATATCGATTTACCGAACCTCCGATGTTCTCGCAAGCTTTGACTTTTCAACAACCCCTCTTTCCGTTAGGACTTCGGACTTCGTGATTTCACGAATCCTAATGCAAAGAATTTGTGTCTTCACCCCACGAAACCCCAAAATGGTCAAAGGAGTTTGACTTCCGTGTTGATAGTGCGCCACCTGTCCACCCTGCTGATTTTGTGGCCTACACAATCCTTTCACCCTCGGGACTTCACGTTTCATGATTTCGCGAGTCCTGTTGCCAAGATTACGGGACTTCAACTCGCGAAAACCCGAAATAGAAGTTCACGGGTAAATCCAACAACTCCTGAGGCTTGAATCTACGGTTCTACTTATCCTGATCTTGAACCTGTCAAAAGTACTCGTCGTAACTCCTCTGCTCCTCCATGAGATCTAACGACTCACGGGACTTCGTGAATTCTCCACAGAGAATTACGACCGTCCGTTCTTCCCTTGAGAACTTCTGTGCGAACTAAGCAAAGTATCTCTCTCCACGAAACTTGTCCTCCTGCGGTCAACGTCGCTACTCCTTCCTTCAAATTTTCAAGGTACTTGGCCTCTTGCTTTCCTTCGGCCCCTTTG
>SNQJ01S0055056.1:13277-57849 GCA_010110895.2 Picea sitchensis | reverse complement strand
AGGGGAAGCAAAATGTTGTGCCAGATGCACTCTCAATAAGGGATGAAGATGTTGAGGCCTTTCTCTGTGCTATCTCGATCATCCAACCCGATTTGATAATAGAAGCAAGGGATGAATGGAAGAATGATGAAAAAGTGTGGACTCTCATTCAAAGGCGGCAGTAGGATTCCAGTGCATTAGATACATTTACATGGAAAAATGATTCACTATGGTACAATGATCGCTTATATTTATGTAAGAACTCCCAACTCAAACAAAAGGTACTATTAGAATTTCACACCTCTCCAGTAGGAGGGCACTTGGGATTTTTGAAAACCTACCATAGAGTCAAGAAGGATTTTTTTTGGAATGGCCTTAAAATTGATGTTCAAAGGTTTGTGGCAGAATTTTTGGTTTGCCAACAAAATAAGGTGGAAACAATTAAGACCCCGGGTCTTTTACAACCATTATCCATCCCAAGTCAGTTCTGGGAGGAGGTTTCCATGGATTTCATCATAGGGTTACCAAAGTTTGAAGGAAAGAGTGTAATCATGGTGATTGTTGATAGACTGACCAAGTACGCACACTTTTGTGAACTCTCTCATACCTTCAAAGCTAGTATAGTTGCCACTGCATTCATGGAGACAATTCAAAAGTTACATGGTAGCCCAAAGATTATTCTAAGTGACAGAGATCCCATCTTCACTGGACATTTTTGGAAAAAATTATTTTCTTGTTTGGGTACTCAATTGGCTCATAGCTCATCCTATCATCCTCAATCTGATGGACAAGACGAGATAGTGAACAAATGTCTCGAAGGACACCTTCGTTGCTTTGTCTCTGATAAAAAAACACAATGGTTCAAATGGTTACTATTATCAGACTAATCGGTAGGTGCAGACACTAACAGATCTCCCTAGATCCACCTGGATCTAGAAAAAAACACACCAGAACATGACGCTTTCCTTAAGTTTTAGATATTGAATTTATTAACTTCAGAGGGATAGGTGACATACCGTTTAAATGTCGCTTCCTCTCTCCATTTCCATCCTAGCTCTGTTCCAATGCTCATACAATAATGATCCTACAAAAGAACACAACCAAAGTGATAGCAATATCATAAACTCAATATAAACCTATGTATGTGATCAAGGAATCATACAATAAAACACAACAAGCTTTATAGGAAAGAATCATATTACTGTATCATATTAAATGTGAAAGAGAGATAGATAGTGAACAAATGTCTCAAGGACACCTTTCATGTTTTGTCTCTGATAAAAACACAATGGTTCAAAACGTTACTATTATCGCATTAATCTCCAGAGGGTGCATACTCATCAGATTCTCCCTAGATCCACCTCGATCTAGAAAAACACACCGCAACATGACGCCCTTAAGTTTTAGATATTGAATTTATTAACTTCAGAGGGATAGGTGACATACCGCTTAATGTCGCTCTCTCTCCATTTCCATCCCAGCTCGCTCCAATGCTCATACAATAATGATCCTACAAAAGAACACAAACTAAAAGGGATAGCAATATCATAAACTCAATATAAACCTATGTATGTGATCATGGAATCATACAATAAACACAACAAGCTTTATAGGAAAGAACTATATTACTCTGTGATTTCATATTAAATGTGAAAGAGAGATTACAACTATGTAATATTGATGTCGAAGGTCCCTTCCAACTTTCCTTCATTCCCACACACTTCCACTCCAAAAAATTCTGAGAGCATAGATCTGATAATATTCACAATCTATCTTGACAAAGGCAAATCAAAGCCACTCCAACCAAGATAATAATTCCATATCAACCAAAGCTAACAAGCTCAAGAACCAACAAAGCTAAGCTCAAGCTTAATAACCCCTTCTCCATGAGAGCTCCTCACCTTATCCTCTTTATAAGTTGAAGAGGATAAGGTGAGGAGGTTAGGATGATCCACTTAAATCATAAAAGCGATTAAGATCCAAATCATTTGAATGCTAATTTCACCATGGAAGTTTCTCCTTCTAGAAGATTCGAGAAAATGCTTGCTTTTCCCACATGTAGGAATTCTCACACTTCTTATGAGAAGCCTCGTGGAACTTTCACACCCCTAGCTATGATGCATCCCTACGCAGAATTAGGATATTCTCGCATCTCTAATACATAGTAGCCTCAAGCGAACTTCCTTTTTTTATAAGGGTTTTACACGAAAATGCAACTTCTTTTCTCAGAAAAGTTCTTATCCCTTCTCTTCAGAACTCAAAGCCACTGACCCCTTTCAAGGAAACATATAGGTTTACATCATTAACGATCATAGAAAACAACGAAAATAATGTGTAACACAAATCCCCCCAAAGTATGAAGCTAGAACAGAGGAAGGAAATACTTCTTGTCGAGTGTGTGTAGGGAATATGGAACGCTATTCGGAAACCGCCAACAAACAAGGATATAGTACAATAATATATCATCACCGGAGGCATTCCATACTGTAATAATAAATGAATCAAAGTGATAAATGCCTATGCTAAGATCCATGTCAGCAAGACAAGTCATGGTCACCAAACATACACCGTGGATCCATGCCACGAGATCTCAAATATAGAAACATATTACCAAAAATACACTGCATCTATGTGTTAAAGATCAAATTTGAAACATGCTCACCAGACATACAATGTGGATCTTTACAACAGTACACTCAATATACTCAACGAACTGATCCATAGTAGAAAATATCTAGGGTCTTCATATCCACCAGTCTATAGTACGAATTTAACCATATGAATACATGTCTTGAAGTCGAACATCGTAGAAACCACTGATTACCTAGCCATTAGTGTATATCGCTAACAAGTGCAAGGGAAATCACCTCATTAATAAATAATGAATCCCAAGGTACTCGGGTAAAATCCAATGAATTTGAATCAATGAGTTGAGGTCTAACACTCAACAAGAATTTCTGATCGTAATATAACAAAACCCACTAATAAAAAACTAGGAAACCTACCATTGAGGCATGTAAGTTCCAAGGTACTAATTAGTTTCTAAGTCTAATTCTCGGCTAATGAGTTGAAGCTCTATGAAAGACCGTCATATAGAGGAAGCCTTAATGTATCCCACATCAATGGATACCAAACAAGTAACAAAGATTTGATGTATCTATATAAAGTGATTTAGGACTCCACTGCATTTATCGAATTTAATAGAAGGCTTGCAAATGACTGCAAAATGAACATGCAATAGAAGGCTTCTCTGGGTTGAACTTCTTTGAACATATTGACAACACAAAAACTGTCTTGGAAACACTCACTCAAATGGGATCAAGGTAATCAATTTTAAATCTTATAAAGGAGTATGATTAGAAGACAAGTGGATTTTCCAACCCAGACACAAGGTGAGTGAAAGGTTGTCATGTTCAAAAGCCTAATCTTCCATAGAATACAGTTTAGATACATTTCTTTCCAAAAAAATTCCCCACCATTTATGGCAAGTAACTCTTTATTTTTAAACAAGCCTGAGGAGGATAACATAAGCTTGAAATGTAAGCTCATCCCACAGATGATTCCCTCAGAGTATTTTTAACCAACCCTAGGAAGGAGTGGTTCAACCCCATATGAGTCTTTCAACAGCTTAGTTTTATGGACCCATAGAAAGTAAAAATTCCAAGGTTTTTCATAAGCTCTATAGAGTCTAAAAACACTTAAAGAGAACTCTCTCAGCCCTTTTCATGCAAAAGTAGTCCTGACATCAAAAGTAGATAAACACATCGCTTCTTCAACACATTTTCAAATACTCTTCCTGAACGAATGAAAAAGAACAAGACGCTGGCAATCTTTTTCCACAAGTTTAGAGTCCTAAAAGAGCTTAAGAGGACTCTAGGGTCTTTTCACATACAACTCCTAATGCAGTCTGAAAAAGTGATAAAGTATACTCAGATTACATTCTCACGATTTTACTAACACAGATAAAGAACAAAGACTAAGTCAAAACTTATTCTCATGTACACATACGAGAAAGAAATAAAGACTAAGCTCGATTTATTACTTTACTAGCTTTAAAACAAAACAAAACTCCATGTTGATAGATTTTAATTTTTTAAACAAGTTTAAAAACTAAACAAACTAAGTGCTTTGGACTGGTTTCGTTTTTTAGCCTAAGCTTGAACCGGGAGAAACTATACTTGAGATAGTACCATTTTTAGACAAGCTTGAACTATAGAAAACTATGCTTGAACTCAATGCATTATCCACACTCCACTGCAGATGGTTGGTACTAGCCCCATCTAAGAAGCTTAGCCAGTTCAACTTCAGCATAATGAAGTCCAGGTCGAGGCAAATGTCCCCCAAGCTTTGTTTCATCTGAATCCACAAAGGAGAAATGAAATGAAGTTTCAAATACTAGACAAAGGACTTGATTCCAAAATAGAGAGGGGGGAACCATTTACTTTTTAACAACGAGATTTCTATAGATAAAAGAAACTATGCTCATAACCTCTATTTCATTTTTTAACCAGGCTGCCAAGCATATACTTAAAAACTATCTTCAAGTGGTTTCATTTTTTAATCATGGGAAAAAGTACTTAGAAAACTTCTTCAGAACTCAAAATAATTCTGACCTCCAAGGACAGGTTTATCATCAATGGTCATAGGGATGACAAATAATGTGTAAATAATATTCAAGAATGGTGGTATAACATCTTCTTTCATACTCCAAGAACAACAAAATGACACCATTTATATACTTGTTGGATACCACCCTCCTTCCATCACTTCTTCTCTAAAAGAAAACTAATTCAAGTGGTGGAAGATCACATCAAGAATGTTCAACAAGTTCTCCAAATCTTAAAGGCAACCTGACCATGACATAGAATCACATTGTGTCAAAAAGCAGATCAACATCGAGTGAAAGAAGTTTTGAAGTAGGGATTGGGTGTTTTTAATTTACAACTATACAAACATATGTCCTCAAGAAAGAAAGAAGATACTAAATTTATCATCAAAGCAATTATGGTCTCTAGGAAGGTGTTATTGGTACTATGGCATACAAATTAGAGTTATCTTCATCTTCATGAGGCACCTGGGCCTATATGTTTAAAGAAGGTTATAGGCAAAAGATCCCTACCAAATTATATGTTTAACTTGATGAGGGAAGGAAAAATCAGATGGATTCTGGCTTATCATCACACAAGAATTCACCGAGGAATAGATCCATTTCGAGTATTTCCTCCTCAAATGGAGGAAACCATCGGCTGAATATCTAATTTGGGGAAGACAGATTTTAAGGCGAAGACCAGAAGTTATCGCTGCCAGACAACACTTGTCTCAAGGGAGGGCATAAGCAGCCCTAATATTGGCTCATTACCCCTTAATTGGGGCATATTATATTAGTAATGTTATTTTATTTATGTCGGCTTTAGGCCATTAGTTGTAATTATACCTCCTAGTCTCCGATATATACCAAGGAGACATTTTCATTTTGAATCATCTTGAACTTGAAAATTTAAGTGGGGTAAAAGGAGGTTTCTCCCTCGAAGAGGCTTATTATCTGAAATTATCTATTTTTCAAGGCGTTGAGTACTTTTTTTGAGGATTTTCTATGCTATATTGATATTTGGTTCTTAACACAAGATTGGTTGTCCAATCACTTCCCTTCAGAAAAAGGGGGTTAAATTCACTTGGACATCAGAATGTGAAGAAATATTCCCAACACTGAAATACCTTTTGACCCATGCACCCATGATGAAAATTACAGACCCTGATAATGACTTCCTTGTGTGTATAGATGTCTGCAAGGAAGGACTCGAAGGAGTCCTTATGCAAGAAGGACATGTGATTTGCTAGGAATCTAGAAAATTGAACGAGCATGAAATCAATTATGTGACCCACGACCTAGAGTTGGCTTCCATATTGCATGCTTTAAAAATGTGGAGGCATTAACTCCTGGGTAGGATATTTGTGCTTATGACATACCATTGTGGATTGATGCACTTGTTTGATCAACCAAGGCTCAATGTTAGACAAGCTAGGTGGGTGGATCTCCTTAGTGAGTTTGATTTTGAAATCAAAGACATCAAAGGAAAGGAAAATAGGATGTACGATGCCCTTAGTAGAAGTGTGAAAATGATCCACCTGGAAGTGGTGAGAAATTATGAAACGGATGTCAGGGAAAGAGTCAGAAATGTGAAAAAACATATGCATTCTTCAAGGTCATGACATCGTACCTAAAGAAATATCCCACAGGGATAAAGTATGAAGGATATCAAATGTTGGATGAAGGTTTGGTGACTTACAAAAACAAATTGTATATCCCAAGTTGTGATGACTTGAAGAGGTTCATAATGGATGAACTACACAAGAGACCATACACTGGTCACCCAGGATATCAGAAAATGATCACGGCCACTGGGAAACAATTCTATTGGAATGGACTAAAAAAGGACATAGTTGACTATATAGCTAAGTGTCTAGAGTTCCAGCAAGTTTAGGAAGAACACCAAAACCCAACAGGGTTGTTACAACCTATACCAATTCCAGAATGAAAATGGGAAACCATATCCATGGATTTCATCACCAGATTACTAAAATTCACCAAGCGGAATGATCCCATCATGGTAGTGGTGGACAAATTGAGCAAGTATTCTCACTTTGTTCGTGTCAAATTGATTTGCAAGGAAATAGATATTGCCAACATCTTCATGAAGGAGATATTCAGACTGCATGCCATGCCTAGGGAGATCATATCTGATGGAGATACAAAATTCACTTCAAGCATTTGGAAATCCTTGATGGTTGGTTTTGAGACTAAATTGTTGTTTAGCACAACCTATGTCCCTCAAAATGATGGACAGATAGAAAGAGTAAACCAGATATTAGAAGACATGTTAAGGATGCATGTGATGCATCAACCTAAGAAGTGGGAAGACTACCTACCATTGGTAGAATTTGTCTACAACAACAGTTATCAAGAATCACTGAAGATGAGACCTTTTGAATCCCTCTATGGTAGACCATGCAAGAGTCTAGTCAGATGGAGTCATCTAGTAGATAGAATTTGAATCGAACCTGACATGCTGAAAGAAATGGAACAACAAGTAATCCAGATAAAGAAAAATCTGAAAATTGCTGAGGATAGAAAGAAAATTTACGCCGACAAAAAGAGAACTCCTAGAGAGCTCAAGATGGGAGACCATGTCTATCTTAGAGTTAGGCCCAGAAAGAGTTCCCCGAGAATGGGAGCTTGTGCCAAGATGGCACCTCGGTATTGTGGAACCTTTGAAGTCTTAGATAGAGTGGGACATGTAGCCTATAGGCTATCACTCCCTCCCACAGTAAAGGCACATAATGTTTTCCATGTTTCATTATTGAAGAAATATGTACATGATTCTAATCATATAATTGACTAGTTTGTGATCCAGGTGGAGCTGGAGGGAGAATTCCTCCCAGAACCTAAATGCATAATAGACAGGAAGGAAACCCCACTCAAGAAATAAACCATTGCATAGGTCAAGGTGCAGTGGAAACACTTTGGCCCAGATGGAGCTACGTGGGAAATGGAAGATGCCATGAGACAAACATATCCATTTTTGTTCACTTATGTATATATAGAGCATGTCGACAGATAGAACATCGAGGACGATGTTCCTTTAAGGGGGAGAGAATTGTAGCACCCTGTTTCCGCCAGTTTGTAAATTGTAGCACTCAATATGTGTGAATATTTTATTGGATGAACCTTTGTTTAAAAGGTCAGTGAATGTAAATTTTGTTATTTACTAAGAAATGGATAAGTGTTGTGTGATTGCTCGAAAGGGAGGGTGTACTAAGAGAAACCAGAAATTCTATGAAATAAATGGTGAAGGGGACCATGAATGGTTGCGTTAACCTTCACCAAACCAGTACCTTACTGGATTTAATTACTCATGACCAGAATAGTCCTCTGACCTAGAAATGAATTACAGTTAGGATGTCAGGTGGGAAGACCTCCTCAAGAATTAATAAGGGGATGGGGCAGAGAACCCATCTATAAGGATTCCATACCTGACCACAAACTAGGAATTTGGGCCACACACAATATTGATGAAGAAGGCAAGAAAGGAAGGTGTGGTGGGTAGAAAAAAAAACATGTGAAGAGCGCAGAGACAAGAGATTAAGCTCTTGGGTTCAAGGAAGAACTTAGAAATGAGTGTTCTAGTCACAAGAAATGGCTGAGAAGGTTAGGATATAAGATGATAAATGAGGTTGGTCCTCCTTTCTTGGTATCATATAAACCACTTCCAAGATCCTACGGGAGGAGAGTAACCTCCATCCCTACTGTTGCTGAGCCAGAAGAGAGGATTCCATCGCAGAGAATCGTGGTCTAGCTCGAGGGTGGCTAGTCATAAATTTGTTAGGAGTGACTAAGCCTATGGTTGGGTAGAAATGGGCATCCTTTTCAGCAATCACTTCATTTTATCTAGTTCTAATAAGTATTTTCCTTATTTTATGTAGTTATCTGGAATAATGGATGAATGCTTGGATTTATACATATGTATATTTATAAATAACTTCTGTGTGAAATGGTTATGATATGTGTATGCTTCCATCTCTTTGTAAACTTACATTTCAGATTGATGGTCTATATGCCCAGCTTAGTTCCTAAGGATTCCTGGGACATAAGCTTGTAAGACAACCGAGATAGGAGGTATCCTGTTGACCTGAAACTTTCCATATGAAGAGAATACCTCTTCTAGAACCCTTTAGGGTGACCATAATTCTAAACCCAAATACCTTAACCATTTCATGATAGAGCTCAGGAAGAATAGAGAATCTAAAGCCTTGAAAAAAGGAGGTCTCTTCATTTGGAAGATGAAAAAATGAGACCCATTCGAGAGGACTCATATGACCAATACCTAGGAACCTTACTAAGCCTATGGAAGTTAAGTCATCCTGGGTTCAAAGCTTCGGAAGTCAGGGACTTTGGAATATGTATGAATTTTAAATTTCAAGCCTTATACTAGCCGAAGGAAACCGAGAGACTCAATTTCTCGTAAGGTTGACCGACATTGGGCAGTTCCCTGGGGGTTAGGTGGACCTATACTACCAACTAAACTGGGAGAGAAAACTCTGAAGTTCGGAGCCACGAAGGGCCCAGAGTCGTAGATAGAGGGACCCTCAAGGATCTTTCCCATCCATCGATTTCTCGGGGATGTGTGGAACTAGCCCCTTTATTTTAGAAGTTGGTAACTTCGGGAGATAAGAGGAGGTTGCACTGCAACACTCTCACATGCCAAATCCATGAGGTAACCAGAACTATAGATCTATAAATCTAAATGGTCAGATCTCGACCGTGATATCTAGGGAATGTTAGAGGCCTGTCAGTCCGAGGCAACATGGTGTAGTGACATCACTCAGGGTGACATGGACCCCATCTTGACATGCCCCGTGTCACTCTGACCCTTCCTACGTGTTAGTTCCTGATACGTGTCCGAGCCAATGTGAATGGTGAACTGAACAGGACTCCGGGAGTCCAAGACTTTGGAACTCCAGAGGATCTGAGATGTAGTATAGTAGAGAGAATGAACGGTCTGAAGGCGGGATCCACATGGTGAGATTATGGGACTTCATAAGTTCAGAACTTTGGGTGGTTTTGTGGGTAGATAGTAAATAGGCGTGAAGCACTGAATCCCTCCACAACTGACATGGAAATAAGAGAGTAATTCTAGTCATGAGATCATACTGAGGATGGTCTTCCATCGTGGAGGAAGGAAATTGGAAATAATACATGTGAGGTGGATCCACGTGGGTGCCACATGGCCCTCAACTAACAAATTCCCAAAGGACTTCGAAGAGATATATCCATTGATTCTAGGCTCGGTTATGAGTATGGAGACAGTGGTTGGAAAAATATGCATGAGTAGAGTATAGTAGAAACCCCAAATGAAGGACTTGATTGCTTAAGGAGAATGAAATTTTGAAGCCCCATCCCTAGGAAATCCCCTTAGGGGTCAGGTGCGTTACAATATTAAAGGTGTGCTTGGTGTCTTGGCCTCATCCAAGAATACTAAGAAAATTTTGTGAATGAGAGGATATTATTTGGAAAGTATGAGGAAGTCTAACCCCAATATAATATCATGATAATCCAATGGAGATACTAATAGATCCATGTTTCCAAACCACTCCCCCACTCTCAATGGTGCAGTGTGAACTATCCATGTCACTGAAATTATGGTTGAGTTCATCACTTTACACATTGTTGTGCTTCTCTTAGGTTTGCGATGAAGTAAATTCTCAGATTGATCTCTCACAAAACTATTGGTTGCACCAGTTTCAACCAAGGATTACATATTCAACCCACTTAATATCATATTCAGAAAGTAGAGTCCCTCAATTTATTCACTTTGAGAATACTATCCTTGACTTCTCATCTTGAAATATTACATGTGTTCCAACAATTTTTCCATGACCTCGTATTTCTTCTATCAATTTCTACACTTGGACTACCTCTATCAGGGGTTTGAGATATTTTTTTGTTGGTGTGATCAAGGTATCCTCTTTTTCAACCAAAAAATCCAAAATTTCTCACATTAGACAATCCATTACAAGATTATTTTGTGAACAAAAGTAACACTCAACCTCTTTACTTTTGTTCTTGAGTGGCAAGAGATAATCCTTCAATGTTGTGTTGTCTTCATGTCGGGTGCTCTCCTCCATGAGTTCTCCCAATGTATCTTATGTCCAAGTCTCAGTATCCCTTGACAATGCCTTTAATTCATTGATCTTGGACTCAATTTGTGTGTCAAACTCATCCATTCTCCCCAAATCTTATTAGATTTTTACGAATCATTGATATACATTGTTTCTCTTGATATTCCAAGTTTTATCACATGTTCCATCCATTTAAATCCTATATTGGGGAGCGATTTTTTTTCTCTCCAAGTTTCACCTTCCACTTGTCCCACATAATCTTCCCATTGCTTCATCTCTTCACGACATGATCCAGGTCACTTTTCCTTCCAAAGAGTTTTACACAACTCCATTGTTGGGTCGTTTCACACTTGCGTGCATCCTTCTTAATGTTGGTGGGTTAATACCCATGGTTCATCCATAGTTGACCAACAAAACCCCCAAAACATCAACATATCAATCCTCAACCAAGGATGGACAAGATTTCACCTGAGATGCTATGAGGATCACAAAGACCATCTGGTCTTATGTCGAGGGTGAAGGGATAAACACACAAAGATCCATTTGGGTTGAAATTCATATTATGCATTGCAAGTTACTTAACAAATGAAAATAACAACAGAAATCGCACATTCATTCAGACACATTATTGACACATCATAGGTTCAGAATCAATGCATCTTTATTATCATCCTCATTCCATGAGTCACATGCATACATTAAGACAATCATATATTGATAGAAAAAATGTCTCATATTCCATCATATAAGTGCCTATATTTATAATACATTGTGCCATGCTCACATATGACAGACTTAGAATTACAACTAGATACGTTACAATACTACAGATGCTCAGAGCTAGTCAATGGACTAGCCCTTGAACAATGAACAACTAGAAGTAACCCATTGAATCAACCCTTTATTTGTTGTCCTTGCTTCCTTTTATATCCTTCTCAGATCTGGTTCTTTGTCTCTTTCATTTCTTCTCCACTCAGTCTACTGACTAATAGTCTCACACACTTCTATCACCTTCCTACATTCCATATAACATTTATGGAATCAAGGAAATCTCAACTACCTTTATAGCTCATCTTTTTTCTGCTCCATGTTCCCTTATGTTGTTGGAAATAATCATATAGGGTGATTTCCTTAAGAATATTTTATTGATTACATCGTGCTTCTTCTTGATTTCTAGTGTGCATCTCAAAACTTGGACCAATGTGTATTGGTAGATATAGACTTGGAGCGCATTAAAAAAACTTGATCTAGTGTGCACTTCTTGTCAATAATCGTGCATTTTCTTGAGCGTGTGCAAAATTGGAATGAGCATGCACAACTTCATTTTTTCATGTGCATTATATTTACCCAAAACATTGGGTGTCAACATGCCCCCACCACTATTACTTGGCTCATCCTCAATCCAATATGACTTAGGGAAGAACTAATGTGATAGATGGGATGGTGTTCCTGAGTTCCTGCATGAACTCCTTGAATTAGCACTCAGGTTCAACGAGGGTTCCTTGGAGTTCCTGCATGAGATAATAAATTGTATCAACATCATTCATTGTCACCTAATAATCCATTAAATCCATTGTTTCTAGTTTCTTAATGAAGGGGTCAGTTACCAACTACATGTTGGCCAACTAAGTATACAACACTAAGGACTTATCAATTATAGTAGTGATGAGCTTTAAAATGTTATGTTGTTGAGCCCATGCTACCATGATTTCCTTTTTTATGGAGGCAATAGTTTTCATCTCAAAAACATGATATCCTAGAGGAAAGGAAGGTAGGATACTCTTTTGTTGGGTGAATTCAACTTCGGCAACACGAACTCTATCATTAATATCAGTTAGTTCCAAGGTACTTTGTAAATGGTTCCATAAATGAAAGCTATGATCGAATACCCTTGAAACATACTTATTTATTTTTAGGCCATCCTGGATAGCATTTATGTATATGCAACCTTCCACTATAATTTTTTATCTTCAGGCGTTAACTCTTGAACCCGTGCACAGAGTGTTGTAATCTAAGATTCCAAGTGATTTATCCGCTTGGTAAGCACCTTGATTTTCTGAGGTGATGGGATATCATATGGGACCTACATGTCATCATGAACTTGGTTATAAGATTCATTTAGGTTAGTACAAATGTTGGCATGGCATGAAATAGTGGCTTCATATTGGCCCTTTTCTTTTGTATATGCAACAACCTCTACGATATGCAAGTCTTGAAGATTTTTCCTAGAAACTTCAACTTGTCAGTGCATGTTGGAATATTGGTGCATTTAGGATTTGGTGTCTACATGGTTGGAGATCTCTTGATCAAGTTGACGTCATAATTGGGCTTGCTCTCAGCTGAGAGTATAGATCATAGTACTGATAAATCCCTATATCTCAGCAATAGGGATATGTGATAGGTTAAGTTATGTTCTAGCCAAGTTGGAGGGTATTATGGAAAAAATGATAACACTCAAAACTCATTGTTGGATTGATACTAGATCATTGATGGATTGGGGTTCTRGGAGAGGAGATTTTGGTGGTGAGAGTAGAGAAAGTTATTGGCCAAGGGTGTCCACCTTCTTCACCATATCATATTAGAATTCTTACTKCTTGGTTAATTGAGCGCAAAGCTCCTTCATTAACTTGGTGATTTATTGGATTTGTGTGGGGGAGCTAATCCTTTATTACCTCATGGTGGTTTTACTTCGACATTTTCCTTAAATGGGTTGGATATTTCTTTGGGCTGAAGATKATGGAACCTATTCATTGATTGGGGTCATGCAAGATGAAGATGACCGATATCCCTCTGGGATGGATCCAAAGTCGATATGAGATATTTCCTTAGTTTTGGATGATTGATATTTCTTGTTGACAACCAAAAACTCGATGTCAAATACACCAATTATTTTCATGTGTTCAATTGAAAGGGGATACTCATGTTCCTTGGATCCATTAGCTTTGTCACATTTTCAGGAAGTAACAACAACCCTGTTTTGTTCCTAAAATTTCTTTGTTCTTATATCAAATTCATATTGCACCTTTCATAAGGGAGGTTGGTAGTCAGTCGGCCAATTTGCAACTCCTTTCCATGATATCCATTTTTGTAATGTAGAAGGGAAGCTCAACTTCCATATTTTCTATGGTTGTTATTGGCACAGGAGCAAACCCAGGGTTAAACTCTAACAACGCACCAAGAATGCCTAACTATTGGCCCTTTTGAAAACACCTGCAAAGTAGATGAAGTCTCACCTAAAGTAGCTATAGGGGTTTGCAGGACAAATGTGTCTACAACCAGAGGAAATGCAAAGTGGATCCAAGGAAACACACATGCACACATAGATCTACTTATTCTCTATATTCCTTAAGCCAACTACGTGAACTATATCTTAGATCTAACACAATATTGCATTGACAGTATATCAGAGATCAGAAGAACAAAAAATTGATCACACTCAACAACAAGATATACGTGGTTCACCCTCTCCCTAGGGCTACGTCCACAGAACTGTGCTTTATAATATATTAGATGAAAGAATACAGTTCTATCTACACTCTTATGTTGCAGATATATCTTTCTTTCTCTTCTTCTCTCCCCTCCATGCGCACCCAACTGCATGGTTGATCTTCGCACCAACTGAAGATATTACAACACAGACCTCTCTCACCACACAATACTTCTCTTTCAACAATAACAAAAATCACTCCTCATAACATAATAGAACCCCTCCCAGGTCCTCTTGACCTTTACTTATACATTACAATGACTCTCAGACAACCTTAGGTCGAAAACTAGGTGTCAAAACCCTAAATACCAAAACCCTAAATACCAAAACCCTATATGTCTAAAACCTTAGGTCAACTTGACCCATGTTTTCGGGGCTTCACCAGCCTGTCTTTCTTTCTTTCCTGCGAGGTGCTCCAAAGCATCCATTGGTGTATTTTTCCTCTTGACAAGTTGTCCACGATCCATATTCCTTGTTGATCTGTCTTCCTCGATCTCTCCATCCAATGGCTTGATTTATCTTACTTCGCTCCTTCTTTTCTGCTCTTTTGGGCACTTCGACCCAATCTTAGTCAACTTGTCTTCCACACAGTTCACACTTCATGCTTATTTCCTTAATATTTGCAACCTTCCATAACCAATGGCCAACAGGCCCCCAAAACTCACATGTGACTCGTCCCGAGGCACTTCAGGTCTGAACCTTTTGTTTTTCTTCATCTTCAAACTACGCGGGGCAGCCTGTGCTTTCTGATATGTCCCTCCCTTCCTTGTGGAGACTGTCTTTTTTATGTCTAGTACCCAGTGTCAACTGCACCTGATACCTAGAACCTTCTTCTCATGCTTTTACTAAGAGCTGTGAGGGAGTTGGTTGTCATAGTACAATTTCAACCGACTCCCATTTACCAAAACTTCCTTCCATTCTCCATTCAAAGTCTTCAACTGCGCAACTCCTCCTTTTGTAACATAAGCAACCTCATATGGCCCAAGCCAATGTGTTCTGAACTTCCCCGGATGCTTCATGAACTTGTTTTCATATGCCAGTACCATATCTCCTTGCTTAAAATATTTCTTCTTGATGTGCCTATCATGATAGGCATTTTCTCATTCCTTCTATACCTACTGATGAAAACCTTCAATAAATTTGTCTTCTTCCAATTCTACCAACTGCGCAATCCTCTCTTGAACAACGCCAGTGTCATCCATATCTGTGAATACTGCAATTCTTAAGCTGGGAACTGAATATTCCATGGGGACAACTACTTCTAGACCATAAACCAACTTAAAGCGAGTCTGCATTGCCAGTTTCTTGCAAGTGGTTCTATAGGCCTATAACACTGTTGGTACTCTCAAATCCCAATCGTCCATGTTCACAATGAAAATCTTCGTCAGTGTTTTCTCCAAGATCTTATTAAAATCTTCGACCATATCGTTCTCTTGTGGATGGTAAGGAGTACTCTTCTGATGGTGGAATTCAAATTCCTGAGTCAAAGATGCAATGGTCTTATTAATAAAATGTGTACCTTGATTTCTCATAAGGGTATTCGGGCATCCAAACCGGGTTATGATATTATAAAATATAAATCGTGCAGCTGTAGTTTCACTACAATCCTTCACTACTCTTGCTTCTACCCATCTAGTCAAATATTATGTCACATTGATGATGTATCTAGATCATGTGTGCTTCCCTAGTGGGTTTATAGGTCCCACGAAATCAATTGCCCATTTCTCAAATTCCTACAAAATCAACTACGGTGCTAAAGGCATCTCATCTCTTCAGGAAGGCTTCCCAACTCTTTGGCATACATCGCAGGCTTCATAGTATTACTTGGCATCTTTATGTAAAGTAGGACACCAGAGGCCATCTCTAAGAACCTTTTGCGTTGTTTCTTTCCCTGCTTAGTGTCCTCTTTCGATGCCTTCATGTGATTTTGATAAAATAAATGGTATTTCTACCTCCATAACACATCTCCTCAAGATCTCATCAAGTCCCATCTTGTATAGTTGTCCAACTATAAGTGAAAAATATGCAGCACGAACTACCAGTTGTTTCTTTTGGATGATTTTATATTCACTAGGCGCCATTCCTATTGATAGGAACTGTAATATCTCAGCGAAGTGATCATCGACCCTTCTGATGGACAACAACTGTGCATTTGGTAGTGTATCCTCTAAACTAGTAGGTTCATCTCCATGCTCCAACCTAGACAAATTATCAGGTCCCTTGTTCATTCTCCATGGCTTGACCACAATCTCAAAATCATATTCCTAGAATAACAGTAGCCATATGAATATTCTTCCCCCCAACATTGGCTTGTTGACTAGGTATTTAAATGTAGAGTGATCAGTGAACATCTTAAAATTTCCTCCCAACAAATATTGACGAAACTTCTGCAGCGCATACACCATGGATAAACCTTCTCTCTCAGTGGTAGTGTAGTTTATCTCAGCTGTAGATAGCTTCCAGATGAAAAAGGCTAATGGATGGTCAATATATCCTTCTCCTGGTTGTGCTAACATTGCTCCTAGTGGAATAGATGAAGCATCAACATGCACCTAAAATTCCTTGCCCTAATCTAGGAAAACTAGAATAGGCGCAGTAACCATTTTTTGTTTCATTGTGTTGAAGCTCTGTTGACATTCTGTTGTCCATTGAAACTGACAATCTTTCTTCAAAAGATGGGTGATGTAATTTGTGCATATCCCATAATTAACTTCCTATAGTATCCAGTATGTCCCAACGCAGTGCATAGTTTTCTGACTAAGACAGAGGGGGTAGATCAACAATAATAGCAATCTTGGATGGGTCTACCAGCAACCCCTTCTTACAAAAAATATGGCCCAACAACACTCCAAAATGTCAAAATAAGATGCACTTCTTTAGATTCAGGGAAATTTGACATTGCCTACACTTATCCAACATTAGTCTTAAACATTCAATATGATTCTGCAATAGGCTAAAAATAGTCCAATCATAAAAATATGCTTCCATACATTTATGTAAAAACTCCTTGAATGCTTCGACCACCAACCTAGAAACGATGGCTAGTGCATTCTTCAATCCAAAAGGCATTATTGTGTATTGGTAGGATCCCCATTCTGTTGCAAATGTGGTCTTGTGGCGATCTTCCTTGGCAATTTTGATATGGTGATAACCTGAAAATCCATATGTGAAGGAGTAAACTTCCTAACCTCCAACATTATGTAACACTTCGTCTGTAAATGGTGTAGGGAATGGGTCATGCAAACATGCATCATTCAGCTTCCTGAGATCTACACAGATCCTGATCTCTCCTATTTTCGTATCTTGTACCACCATAGGACTAATCCACTTTAACTCTTCCATAGGTTCTATGATTCTTACTTCCAACATTTTGTCTTGTTCAATCTTAACTTTCTGCTTATATTTGGGATTCAATCTATAGGGTCTCTTCTTAAATGGACTTTCATCTGGTTTCAAGGGGATCTTCATATCACCCATGGGCCCTTTTATTCTTTTCATATCAGTGAAATTGGTTGGGAACAAGTCCTGATATTCATGCAGTAATTTTGTGATCTTATCAACGATGGCATCATCCCAGTAATATCCAACTTTCTAAAGCTTAGGTACTTTCTCTGTTCCAATATTAACTTTCTTGATTTTGATTGGATGTCCTATGAAAGGTAGTTTGACTCATGGTCCTTCTACGTCTCTCTGTCCTTCTGTTTATGTGATGTTCACATTCCTAGGATCATCGTCTTCATCAGCATTGATATTGTAACATCCTTTCAATTTTTGAAGAGGTGCAGTCCATTCATCCTCTTCTTTCTCCACAGGGAGGCTAAGTGCCTCCTCAAAGACTTTATGTTTGAATACTTGTAGAGCTTGATCTACTGAAGGGTACTGGATTTCAAATGAAAATGTAGCTACTAAACTTTGAGTCATACCATACCAATATGAAGTGTTGAGGCACAGTTCTTCTTGAAGATACCAATTGATGGGCGTTGTGTCCAACATGTTGATGAATTTATGCACCCAATGTTTTTGAGGAATTTTTCTCTAGGCCTCCTCACAACCTCGCACATGGTCCTTTGGACAACTTTGACCTGTGTATCAAACTTCACATCCTTCTACTTGTTCTGAAAATCACATCACCATCAAATTGCGACATTGCATCTAGTCCGCGATGTTATTTTTATGTGTCCCCCACCACCTTGATGGAGTTTCTTTCAAAGCCCCATCCAGTGCCAAAAATATCAGTTGTACTGGTACAATTTCTTCAAATTCTAGTAAGAAAGTTTCTAAGTGATTCAAACCATCAAAGGTGGGAAAATTACTTACTGTTGTGTCGATCCTGTGAACTTCTCTGGTCAACCTAGCACATCGTCGTGAAGAAAATTCATACATTTTGTTTTGCCAATTCTCTAGAGATTCTTCTAAGTATGATGACCATGTGCTATCACTTCTCCAGCTTAAATTCCCATCTGTTGTAGGGTTAATGTAATCATGTTATCTTGCGGTCAATTTGTATATATTCTCTAGCTCATATGTGCAGTCTTCTTCTCTGATGGGTTCTATGTATCTTCGACCTTCATCAAGATCCATAGGTGCAATGACCCTAAGGCCATCACCTTCAAATTTCATTCTTCTTTTATTTAAGTCAATAACAGTGGAATTGTTGAAATCCCAATCAATTCCTAACAGTGCAGGATAAGGACATCTATCATCAACTATCTCAATCACCTCGAAGTCCACAAATGTTCTTACCCCATCGATGTCCACAGGGACATGCCCTAGCCTACCAAAGGGGTTTATTTCCTGTTGATTAGCCATCCTAATCCTGATAGGGGAATATATCAACTTAGGTTTTCCCATCAGTTCCCAAGTCTGCTTCGTCATAACATTGACCTCCGACCCTAAGTCAAGAACCACATAATCTGTATCATAATCTACAATTTGAGCATTAAGGTGTAGTTCCTTATTTGTCCTTCTCTTTTTGGATAGTTGATATACTTCTTTATTCAGTAGAGGATCTACCCTTCCTATTTCATACTGTCTGATCAAATTTTGTAGTTATTTTATGGCTTTTTCATCCTTAATCAAATTAATGCAAATACATAAGAATTCCATAAGTCTGCTTACCTCTTTTCATTCTCTGAGAAAAGTAGACTGGTCAAAGTCCAGGGGCATTCCACATTATCTCACTTCTAGTTGTGCCTTGATGAATAAGCTTGATCTCTTCCAAACTCTTTTCTTGTCTCTTCAAATGTCTGCTTCTCTTTCTTTAGATCAAACTCCTATGTCTTCTTTGCAGCTCTTCTAACTCCTGATTCTTTTGTAATCTTCCCTGGAGTCACCATGTCTTCTCCTATGGTAGCACCTCCTCTAGTGATAACAATGACTCTAGGATCCACTCCATGAGGTTATATTGATATTTTGTTTACTTGTTGGTTCCCTTCTTGTCTCTCCTAAAGTTTGGCTAACAACTCAGGACAATATTCTTTGACATGTTCAAATGAGTTGCAGTAGCTGCAAGTGGTACAAGGGTTCTGACAGTCACTTGCCAAATGTCCTAGATGTGCATATTTATAACAAATGATCTGTCCTCGACCTCGACCCATACCTCCTCCTTGTCCTCTTCCTCTAAATCCACTGTGAGGGTTGAAGTTTCCTCTTCCTGGGGAATTGAAATGTGTAGTATTTCCTTATTGTTGTACTTCGCCTTGAATTCTATATGTGTCTCTTGATCTTTCATGCAAGAGGTCATAAGCCCTAAAATATTTCTCATCATGCCCCACATATTTACAGAATGTGCAGTAAAGGTTGGTAGGTGTCTGGACATATTTTTGCATGTAATAGCATTCTCCAGGGCAATGTCTACTTCTACATACCTCGCACCAAGGTAGAGTAACCTAATTCAAAGGGATCGGGGCTCCTGAAGCCAAGTACCCATGAAATAGAGGACAATTCTCCTTGTCATGACCTTTTGATTTGCATATCATACACCAAATGTCTTATCTTTTATCTTTTCCCTTATCCTTTTTCATATCTTCTACCTGTAGTGATAATCTAGTTAGTTGACTCGAAATTTGACTCATACCTGATTTGGACTCTCCCATAGGGGTTGATTCTAGTTTTATGGAGATCTCCAATGCCTCATCTTGTGAAGTGATCTTCTATTGCATCAGAGGGACTCTAATGTGTGGTAAGAGGGTAGCAATGAACCATTATTTATTATGTTCGTCTAGGATCTGAAAACTCAAATGACTTGTCAGGGTATTAAACCTTTGATCAAACTCCCAAACAGGCTCAGATACTCTCTTCTTGATTTCTTTCATCTCTGTAATGCACTATGATTCTGACTTGGGTTTCTTGAATTTGATAATCAATGCAGTCTTGATCTCGTTCAGTGGTTTCGGCTGTGAAACTCCTTGGACGAACTTCATGTACCAACTTAGTGTGTGGTCTCTCAAGGTAGTACTAAACTGATATCTCTTAACTACTTCATAAGTGATGTTCTTAATACTCCATACAACTTCACATAAGAACCAATGTTGATCAGGATCTTCAGATCCATCTCTCCTAAAGGTGGGTAACCTCATCTCATCTTCCATATATCTTCCTAGGGTTGCTGACTGAGTATGCATTGAACCACTTGTACCAGTTCTTTGAGTGCTCTGATAACCTAGGTTACTCTGGTTACTTAATGTTGTTAAAACAATAGGAGGAGTAATAATACTTACTTCAATAGTATGCGCATTTCCTGAAGTTTCCAACTCTTCTCGGAGAGGTTCTTCAGTATTCCCTTATTATTCCCTAGMAGACTCTAATGTTCCTTTTTCAGTAACTCTTCTTCTTCTCCATTGTAGAACCCTTCTTCCTGTGTTGGTGGTTCATGATTCTTCTCAAACAAGTTCACCAGAGGAACTTCTCTGAACTCTCTCCCACTGCGCATGTGTCTAACCTCTGTGTCACTGTCGCTATCTGAATTATTGAACATTAGCTCTTTAATCCAACTGATTATTGTATCTTCAAGATGTTCTTCTCATGCAATTTCATCTTGATCTGCAACTTCAGAAAATGTAAAAAATTTCCTCTAGGCCCCTTAAAGAAATATCTCTCTTCTTGGCTATATGATTCTACTCTATCAATGGAAAACTCAGTAATGTACCCTCCATTGGTACTATCAAACCAGTGATATACTACTCTTGACACAACATTATCAACTCTCTTGACCTTCTTGATCAGCGCTGACATCCAAACCACAAGTGGTCTGAGTCTGATTTCAAACTGGGTATCTACTAATATGGCTAGCCACTCGTATATCTCCTGATGAATTCCTCCAAAGAAAATCTTGTGTATATCAGTAAAGATATACCTTCCCAACCAATCCTCTTTACTCAGATTAGGGTTCTTATTCTGATCTTCAACAAATTCCTTCTCTTGTTCTTCTATCCACTTTTGAATCTTTGTCTTTGATGGAAACCACCTTGACATTCCCTCAAGAAGATCTTGGTCCTGACAACGAAACCATTTGTTGGCATAGGGGAAGACCCATGGTTCAACTCTAACAATGCACCAACAATCCCTAACTACTGGCCCTTTCAGGAACACCTGCGAATCAGATGAAGTCTCACCTGAAGTAGAAATAGGGGGTTGCAGGACAAAGGTGTGTACAACCAGAGGAAATGCAAAGTGGATCTAGGGAAACACACACACATAGATCTACTTATTCTTTATCTTCCTTAAGCCTACTGCATGAACTATATCTCAGATCTAACACAATATTGCATTGACAGTATATCAGAGATAAAAAGAAAACAACATCAATCACACACAACAAGAAGATATACGTGGTTCACCCTCTCCCTAGGGCTACATCCACATAACTACGCTTTATAGGTAACTCCCATGCAATATGGTGAGAAACAAACAAACATGTGATTGAATGGTTTGAGCATGATCGAAGTGTGGAAACTTGAGTAGGGAGATAATTCCATATTTCCTTAGAGGCTTCACCTATTCCTGAGTCACTACTGTGTTAGTGCTATCTACATTTTGGACAAACTTTGTGTATTTTTTGGACAATAACTTAACAAACTGATTGGGATCCATGATGTTTTAGTAGACACATTTCAACATCAGAACCTTTGTGAATTCAGAGCCTTCAAATTGTACACTACATGGTAACACAGGATTGGGAATTGGTTGTTCCTTCATGGCCTTAGATTGTGGTCATGCATGGGGTTTGCTTAAGGATTCTATACTAGATATGGTAATTACAAATCTAGATACCAATATGAGACCAAGGATATTGTTGTTTATGAATGATTTATGAAGAGAGGGAGCATTCTCTGAATCTAGGGGAGAATTAAGGAGGTGGAATACCTCATTCTCCCTTAAGATAATTGAACCATAATGACGTTGTCGTTTCCTCAAACATGGATTTAATGCGTAATATTTTCCTTGAGATGGATGGTACCATGTTCCATCCTATTCATTGAATTTTTTGTGTTGGATAACGATAAGTCATTATATCCTTAATGTCAATACTTATTTTAGTCCTCAAAATTAACTCCTACTTTATTCTAAATCGTACAAATCATCCTCCTGTCGGTGACATTAATGAAACCATATTCTCTAAGTTGGATGAATTTGATGCGGTGTAAATACCTATCATATCGATCATCACTATTACAAATATATTATCATCGTTATATCTTGTAAATAGACATGACTTAGACAACCCCATGCATGCATGAGTCTTGTTTTATGGGGTGCGCCACACATTTTATTGTGCACCCCTGTAGTAGTGCATCTTATATTTTTTTCCACAAGGACCATTGGCGGCTCAAAATTATTCTTCATACATGCCCATTTGTTCATCGTCCTCCATGGATGCACTAGACTAGGATCAGTCGGTTCTGGTAGTATCCATTGATTAAGTCGTTCATCTGAGCTTATGCCCAACTGGTCTATTTTCTCAATGGGTTGGGGAAGGCTGAAGAAATAAATGTTATTTTGGTCATACTATATGGAGTAGTCATTTCCCTTCATTAGGAATGTGACTTCCTTCATTTCCTAGTGGAGAACCAGGGGACTAAGGGTATAGAGTGATTTCTTGGCAGCATGCACCGGGCCTTGAGCTATCAATTGTGCACCCCGCATTGCTTCTTGGATATCCATCGCCTTTCATAAGGGCACATGTAGAGGTGAATATTTACATCCAATGTGAATCTTTCCTGCATGGATTCTTCCAAATATTCACATTCACAATAAGGTTCTCGATGTGCAGCCCACCATTGCAAATATATTACTGTGAGAATTGTATCCATAACACAAATTTGGTGATGTTTTGGAATTTTTTTCATCTAGACAATAAATGCATCCACCAGATCCAACCCATTGTACCAATAGGATCCAAAATATTCCTTGTGCACCTCAGTGGTAATATGCACACATCTCCTTGTAAAAAATTCATAGATTTTATATTTCCACCTCTCCATGGTATCTTCAGAATCAATATTGTATGACTTCACACTTCACCAACTCAGCTCTCCAACAACGATGGAATTTATATAATCTTCCTTGCAACCAATTATCTTGTATATGTTCTCAATAAAATAGATTTACACATCATCATCTATCGACTCATTGTATATATCCCCTTCACTAGGATATAAAGGTGTGATCATGCGCAGGGTGTTCATCTCAAATCACATCCTCCTCTTCTTCAAATTCAACATCGCATTGTTGTCAAAGTATTCAAAGTAGTGCATTGTAGGGATCAGATTCATCCATAATCTCTATGAATTCAAAGTGGTCATTCTTCTTCACCAATTTTATATTCACCTCAACTTTCTCTAGTCGGGATATAGGGTAGATATTGTATTGGTTTTACAACCATATATGTATGGGAAAACAAACCAAAGTTGGTTTACCCATCAACTCCCAGGACTTCTTTCACACAATTTTCATGTTGAAACCCAGATCCAACATGACTCCATCCATTTCATAACTCCCAAGTTTAGTTGTAATTTTGAATTCTATGCCTATGCACTTCTGCTTACTAACCTAACACAAATCCCTTTCTGGTAGGGGGGGGTGATACAATTTTCTCTATCCCTTGTTCCCCTATGCAGGTAGCTAACATCTTTGTCAAATTTATCATTGCATCAAGATCATTTAGAAATCTCAAACATCAATGAAAACATATACTTACTTGATCTTCGATCTTTGTCTCACGACCCAAGTCATGCAATGATTCTTCACACACAACACACTTCAACTCGTCAAGGAAATGTTCCTCAATATTTCTTTGCTTGGTGCATAAAAAATCTTCATATTTGTGTTCTTCTTCCAATGACCTCTACATTTTGTATTGTATTTCTTCATGCACACAAGCTTCCTCCAATGACCTCAGTGCCACGTGTTGTAATTGTTCATGGGATCAAGCCTCTTCTAGTGACCTATGTGTTGTGATTTGGACTTCTTCATGAATCTAAGCCTCCTCAAGTGAACTTTGAGTCATGATCTATAACTTTTATTGCACTCTTTCTTCTTTGAGGGCCCTCTGTGCACCATGCATAAATTGCTTCTCTTAAGCAACATTTTAATGTAGGAGGGGGCTACACTTCCCTTATGACATTCCCCTCCATCATTTGACCCGATCTTTCACCATGCTCAAATTCCATTCCTATATTCTCTCCTCCTCATGTTATCACCCGGACATCAACCTCCTCATCCATATTCTTATTTCTGTGTGGCTTCGCATGCACCATGTTTCAATGTGCCTACTTTTCTTCCCACGTTTTCAACAAGTTGGGATAGTATTTTTTGACATGCTCGAGGATATTAAAATACCCAAAAAGAGCACATGGTTTGGTATAGAACCTCAATACATGGTTTATTTCTCCATAGTTAAATCAAGTGGGGGTCTTCCTCTCCCTCCTCCATATCTTCACCCAATACTGCATCCATATCTACCTTTGGGACCTCCTTGATAACCACCTCTCTTAGAAATACCATGATCACCACCCTTATGTTATTATTGCACCTGTAATACGTCATGGGTGTGGTATTGCATCAGTTGGAGTGATCGACAGTTGTTTACATCATGTCCCAGGGACTTACAAAACTCACAGAACTAGGTATTATGTGTCTTTTGATATTTCTCCAATGTTGGGTAATGAGGTGGCACATGGTCCCRCTGTCTACAAATCTTAGACCATTCCATCTAAGACACAGTTGGAAATGGACTCACATGAATTTTTCCTTCACCGTATCTTTCAAATACATCATTAGATTGATCATTTGGGACTATACTTGTGCCAATCCTACCAATGTTTCTGCCCCTCTTGGTGTAGCCTCCAAGCATATTGAAATCTCCACTACCTCTGCTTGAGTCATCACCTTCTACTAGGTGAGAAGGACACGGATATGGGGAGTAACCCTATAATAAACCATTCTCTATGTTGTACATCCTAGATATGGAATTCCATCTGATCCAACGAAATATTTAATCATTGGTCATAGTCCCACACAGTTTCTCTTTCTTTCTTCTTAATCTCCTTGATCTTCATAATAAATTGAGACTCTGACTTCGGATTTTGAAATTCCTTAAGTACATCTCTCTTGATCTCTTTCAGGGAACTTTTCTTTCTTGTTGTGGCCTTGTACTTCATGTACCACGTCAAGGCTTTATCCCTAAACATGGTTTCTAGTTGCACAATCTTTGTTGCCTCATCTGTGATCCTCTTTATAGACCATATTGCTTCACACGTGAACCAATGTTTTTCTACATCATCTCTACCCGTTCCATGGAACATGGATAACCTCATGATACTATATTGATTCACCATCCTCACTCTCAAGATAATTCCTCTGATATGACTACTCGTTTTCAGGGTTCTCAATATTGATACTCTTATTCATAAAGTAACATTGAATTCACCTTCTTCTTCACTTATCTCTTCTCTTCTATCTCCTTCTACTCTTTCTCCTATTCTAATCACCTTGATATATGTTATTCCTTCTTCTTGATTAAAAATATGCAAGTGGGGGTAAATCCATATTATTCTAACATTTTGTAATACCCCTATTTCCCCCAGCCTATAAATATAATTTTGTTTTTCTAAAAGACTATGGACAGACTGATTGTGTGTGGATTTTGGTAATGATGAAATTTTTCTATAGAAGGTAATGTAAATATTTATGTTAATAAATAAAATGGAAAAATTTTCACAACTACTGAAGGTGTTTCCAAAGTATATCATGATTCATGTGAGGGAATGGTAAGGGGAAATAGTAATGGTTGAGATGACCCTTTCCAGGCTAGTACTCTGCTAGATTTGAATTGCACAGACCTAAAACAATCCTTTGTCCTAGAGAATTTAATTACCAATCAAGATGGTATTTGGGAAGTCTTCCTCACAAGTCAATGAGGACATGGGAAGAGTACCCATTCTGGAAACTTCCTTCTCTGACCCACGAATTTGGAATTGTAACCATGAAATATTGCTATAGAAGGAAAGAAAAGAGAGGAAAAGCATGGGTAGGGGAAGAGAATGCACATGAATGGGTCCGGTGACCATTTCTGAAGAAGTAAAGCATGAGAGGATCTTTGGTTCAGAGGAGAACTGAGAAAACAAATTGGTTTGGGTCTAGGAACTATTGGGTAGTGTTTTCTAATCAAGATGAGAAATGGATCTACAGTCAATTTGAGTGATTTTGAGAGAAATCACAACAAGCTCCCTTGCTTGTTGGATAGAAAATTGGTCTGTCAAGTTCCTGTGGGAGAAGGATAGTATCCTTTGTCCCTTGTTGCTTTTGATAAAAATAAGAACCTCTCTCTCAAGGATTCATGATCTAGCTAGGGGGTAGCTAGTTTTAAAATACTCCAAGAGAAACTATGCCTATGGTTGGGTAGAAAAGAGAACACGCTTCAACAGTTTCCAACTAATTTTAAGTTTCAGATAAGTGTGTTTTTGTGTTTTATATTGTCTTGATTGGTTTGTTTTATAATATGCATTTTCTTGAGTTGGATGATAGCATAAGTTTTATCTTGTTTGAATGATATAATTTGTGACTCTGATGGTATAGTTGACTGGGAAATTTGAAGCAAAGATTGAATATCATATTCTGTCAATGGTTTTCTTACTTCTCCTATTTAGAAAAAGAGAGTTGTTAGTAATGGGTTCTAAATCAATTTGGAGAAAATTGTTGGATGATCACCTACATTAGTCTATATGAATTAATCCTCAAGTATTACTAAAGTTCAACCACCCTAGTCATTCCAAATCAACTTGGAAATTGTGAAAGTGTGATTTTCAACTTGGAAATTGTGAAAGTGTGATTTTCTATTAGAAAATTGAACACTGGGAATAATACTTTGGCCTCTGTGTTGGTATGAAAATTCCTTTAGACTCATATTTGAAGGAATATTAGATTCATATTTGATAGCAAGAGAAAAATTCGCCCATTAGAGAAGAGTCAAAGTATTTTTACAAATACAACATTAGAAAAAAAAAATGAGAATGCATTTTAAATTTCTAAATTGAAATAAAATGAAATTAGAAATTGAAGATGTTGTGGATTATGAAATTGTTGGAATAATGAGGGGGGGAGGGAATTAGTATGAGAAATTTATACCACTTTTAACCACAATATATATTCTTTCACTTTATCAACAATGTTCAACAATTTATCATCAATGTATCATTTACGATTGCATTCAATATATCATGAGCATATAATCATAAGAAACATCACATCAACAACATCACATCAAATACACAGTACACCATTATTTACATGGAAACCCAAATGGGAGAAAACCACAAAATGATTTCTTATACATACCAATAATTCATTCATAGGAAGCACCAACTTCCCAATTCTCCAACTACAACTGGAAGGAGGATACAACCCCATATTTATAGGCTCCAACCCGAAGGAAGATACAACTCCCTAAATTATTTGGCTCTAACCAAAAGGAAGCTACAACCCCCTGATTCTTAGGCTCCATATTGAATGAAGGTCCACCTTTTGGATTCTCTAGCTCCAACCAGAAGGAGGCTACAACCTCCTTTCCTTGCCCCAACTAACCACCCTGAAATATAAGTGTAGATGTTATAAACCTAATTTGCACCAAACATACTTACCTAACATCAGGCCATCTCATATGCCTTCTTTTCCAAGCCAGTATGGAAAAAATCTTCTTAAAAACACCCTTTTTAAAGGCCCATGTGCCCTGCTCCACTACAGCCTATGTGTACACTCTAGTTGACCCACTACAACCCGTGTGTAACTACAAAAAAATAAAAAATGGAAAGTTGTTGACGGAACACACAGTTTTGAGTAAGTTAACTAAACCTTTCGACCATGCATGGCCAGTCATTCGACTAAATACATAGCTCTTTCTAGCCTATAAAAGAAGGGGTAGGGGTCCCATTTGAAAGGAGGAAAATCATAGTAAATAAGCTCTACCCGAATTTGTATTCCCCTTTTCCCAAGATTCTACAACCATTTTGTGATTTCAACAAAGAAGAGAAGCAAGTGTGTTAGCAGTTGGTGCACAGTAAAAGAGGAGCCCAGGACCAGATTCATGGAGCAGTGGTTGTCTTCATCATTGTAAGTTTCTTTAGTGAAGTTAATAATAAAGAAGTACTTTTCCCGTCCCACCATGTGAGGTTTTCATTCTTTATTGCGTACATGTTGATTAAATCTCTAACTGATTAATCTGTAGATCAAATGCATGTGGAGTTCTTTGTTTGTCTTTTGTGAATGCAGGTTTGCCTTGGGAGGAGAGTTGTAGTCAAAGAGCAACCAAGCGTGAAGAGGGATTGCTATCAAACACCGGAAATGAGGTATGTTCACTTGATCTTCTTAACTGTGCATTTGCTTAAGAATAATGGGGATTAGGTCTGAGATGATGGTAAAAAGTAGGAATCTTTAGGTCTTTTCTGCATGCATGATAAAACCCTAAGTGCTAGTCCATAGGGGGATTTACCACTCACAACATAATTGGTGACCGTACTTGGGATCTCTTGGGTTTTCTCGGGATACTTCTTGGTAGTTTTAAATTGGTTTCATCACCTTTTTTTTGAGTTTTTGCAACAGTCTGAACTAGTAGGGATTCTGGTCTTTCATACCAGTATTCCTTGCTTTCTTTGCTTGGTTGAATTTTCATTTCGGGAAGTCACAGAGGTACATGTGGCCTGTATAATGCTTGCATGCGTTTACATGCACCCAAACTTCACACAACCCGCATCTAAACGCTAGATGATGAAGTGACAACAGTGTGGTTAAGTTCAATTTTTTTTTATTATAGAGGCAGTCACCCTCTTCCCTATCAGAAGTTATCCTTCTCAGGGGTTTTCTGAAACTCATTCTGGTCTCTGTTTTTGCAGTTTGTAGCTTAGGTACCACTTCATATTGGTTTTGTTCTATGAAATTTTCCTTGGATTGTTTTTATTTTCTAACAAAGTAAGTTTCTGAGTCTTCAAGAGATTCTGGTTCTCAATACCAGTAGTCTCTGCCAGTGCCGATTGCTTATATTTTCATTTTTTGAAGAGTTGTAGAGGTACACGCGGCCTACATAAAGTTTGCATGCATGTACACATGTGTAATATACCAAATATAAAATGTATGCAAAGCAGAAATAAAATGCTAGTAATGGCAGAATAACAACAGTATAACCAAAACATTCACCACAATAACACTGAAATGATATAAGAATAACAACAGAAATAACACTTTGAATCTTAAAGAAATGTTCACAGGCCTCTTTGAGGGGGTAACCTCCAGTTGAGAAAATCTCTATTATAATAATATCCAAGCTAGGGTTCTCATACCCTCGACTCCTATTTATACTAAAAAGAAGCAACTAGAGGAAGATCCGTCTAGAAGCGGAAGCTTCTATTAGGTCTTCTTACATCCACCTTATTCTATTTTATTGAAAGGCCTTATTAATATTGACCTTTATTACATCCTAATATTGACCTTTATTACATATGAATATATTGACCACTTTTTAAGAACCAAAGATTGAATACAAAAGCATCCCAATAGATATAGAAGAACAATATGCAAAATCTCTTTTATTACTATCGAACCCTTGAGGTAGGGCAACACCATACAATGGATCCTATTATGGAAGGGATCCTCTCATGTTCACTTGCCTCTTTGAGGGGGCATCCTCCTATTGAGCTACAACTCACAATACAATAATTCTCTTCATGTCCCATTACATTGCTTGAAGCCCTTTATATAGTGCTACCATCACCTAAGAACATTCTAGAGGAGGAATCTTCTAGAAGTAGAATCTTCTAAGAAGTTCTCTTACATTTATTAAATCTAACTACCCATTTATTATATCTAAATACCATAGTGGGTCTTATTTCATAATATTGTGGATCTAGTCCACCTTTCATTGAATGGCCTCCACTATTATCACTATGGGCCCTCTGGGCCCCACCACTACCTCTCTATCTACCTTACATTACATCCCCCTTATGAAAGCATTGTCCTCAATGCTTGATGTAAAACCATAAACTAGGGTCCCATGGATAATTGTGTACCATAGTGCTAAAGTAGACTAGAGAACCAGGGTATAAACTAGGGTCCCATGGATAATTGTGTACCATAGTGCTAAAGTAGACTAGAGAACCAGGGTCCCATTGAGAAATAGAAGCCACCATGATGAAGTATTCCAACCACCATTGTAAACTAGGGTCCCATGTCCAATTGCTTATGTAAACCCCACATGGAAGATATCACACCTAATAACTAAAATGAAAATGATGCTCCTAATACTAACACACCGATCATGTGGATCCAAATAAGAATATCCATCCACATAGTGGGAGATGATCAAAGATGAATCTGGAATGAACAATATTATTATAGAATATGTAGGCTAGACACTGGTAACTAGCTCCTGATGTGGGACATTGATGTTCTCTACAGAAGGTGGATTAGAGTCATCAAATAAAATATGGAAATGGTTGTCATCCCAAAAATGACAAAGGCCTTTGAGTTGGTGTTCATCCATTTCAGCCTGGGTCAATTTTTGGATCTTTAGTGGAGCAGTGGGATTTACTGGTTTAGGGCGAGGGATGAAAGAGGGTTTGTGTTTTTGAGAAGATAAAACCTGTTGTGCTTCTTTATCTCTTTTGGTAGCCTTCACCCAAATCTCAGGTCAAGCCATGAGGACATGGGCCCAAATTTCATCCTTGAGGCCGCTGATAAAATACTCTCGGAAAAAGGCATCAAACATGCCCTCTGTTCTAAAAGCCAGGTGCTCAAAGGCAACTATAAAGTCTTCCATTGTTCCTAATTGTTTCAGCTTTTCAAATGGCCCAAATGGTTGGTGTCAGTGTCAAAGTGTTCATAAATATCTCATAAATATCTACCACAAATTGTGTCCAAGCAATATACCCTTGACAGGAATTTTTTCTCCATTTCCACCATTGCCAACGTTCTTGATCTAGATGGAGAACACCATACCAGAGTTTGGCCAAGTCATTTGTAATGTTGTATAAAGAGAAGTAATGTTCCATTTGGGTTACCCAACCAGTGGGGTATGAGCCATCAAATTTGTTCACATCCACCCGTGGAAGGCATAGGTCACGTTGGAAGTGATGGTTCTGCAAGGTATGAGAATGAGAGGAATGGTCACCTTCAGTATGTGGGGGTGAGGAAGAGGAAGGGTTATCTATAGGGATATGCAGTTTGGTGCAGAGTGCCAAAAATACTGATTCAAGCTAGATGGTGAGGTTTTGTTTGATTTCTCCCATTGAGGACTCATGGTTGTATTGAGGGGGACAACATTGGCACTGAGTTGTTTCACTTCTTGTTGGGTATCAATGAGACCAGATTGAAAGGTGTTGAAGTGAGCTTCCAAGTCTTGGCTACAAGTATGGGCCATGAGGATGGGGGAACTAAAAAGGGGCGAGTGGGGTAAAACATTTTTTCCGAAAAAATGATATGCATGAATGTGATAAGGGCGAAGAGATGAATCCAATGGAATAGGTCTGAAATAATGGTGAAAAAAATTCCAGACTTCTAGAAGTAGAAACTTCCATGGTGAGGTGGCATTCAAATGGTTTGGATCTTACTCACTTTCATGATTTAGTGGGATCATCCTAACCTCCTCACCTTATCCTCTTCATCTTATAAAAGGAGAGGAGCTCTCATGGAGAAAGTTAGGTTGTTTTTGGCTTGGGATTGTTAGCTTGGTTAGAGTGGCTTTGAGATTTTCTTTGTCAAGATAGATTGTGAGTAGCTATCAGATCCATGGTCTTAGAATCCTTGGATAAAGAAGTGTGTGGGGAATGAAGGACAGTTGGAAGAGACCTTACAACATCAAGGCCATGGTTGTAATCTCTCTTTCACATTTAATATGATACAGTAATATGATTCTTTCCTATAAATCTTGTTGTGTTTTATTGTATGATTCCTTGATCACATACATAGGTTTATATTGAGTTTGTGCTATTACTATCACTCATCAAGAATCTGATCAATGAAAGGCATGGGGAAGTTATCTTTAGGAAAATCCTTGTTTAGGTCATGAAATTCCATACACACACGGATGGTTCCTTTATTTTTATTCACGGGAATGGGGTTGGATACCCATTCGGTCAAGGGAACTGGGTAGATGAAGCTAGCATTAAGTAGCTTCTCCACCTCTGCCTTAATAGCAGGGGCCTTCCTAGGATTTACAGCTCTAAGATGTTTTCGAACAGGTTTAGCATCCGGATAAGTCCTAATTTAATGTTATACAATACGAGGGGTCAATCCCTGGCATCTCTTTGTATGACCAAGAAAATACATCTTGAAATTATTTGAAGAGTTTGGTGTAGATCAGAATTTATTCTGGCGAACAATCCACACCTATATTTACATTCTCAATCTTGCCAGGGGTACGAGAGATATCGATCGAGATGGTAGGATAAATACTCACCATATTTCCCTTGGCTTAAATGTCATGCGTATCAAGTGGAACTACGGTGTGACCGATTATCTCACTCAAGGTAGACCGAAAATCATCTTGCTCGATTCTTTCGATAGTTGGAAGAAAATAAGATTGATGATGCATATCATCCCAAGGCCTCTCGAAACCATTCATGGCTTCAAGTATGGCTTCATCCAAAGGCAAAGTCTCATATAGGAAATCGTGCGAGCAGGACGACAAGGTGTCCCATACAGGCCTGAGAACAGGATCATCCTCGTCCGTTGGTGAGGTAATAGGATCGAGATTGGTAGAAGAGTCTAGAACATCTTGATACGCTATCTCCACTGCCAATAGAGGCATAGCCATGCCAATATGAAATTGTCCTTCACCTGATGAAGTCAGAGAAGGTAGGGTCCATGGATCACTAAAATAGGAAGTGCGAAAAGGAATGGACTTCCTGGTTGAAGCAGGCCTACTAGTCATGGCGTAAACGTGGTGAATCGGCGTCGAGAAGTCAAAGGTACCCATGAGGGAAGAATACATTTCGACGTTGATATTCTCATTTGTCGGTTGAGAATTGTCGATCATAGGGATCGATGGTCCAACAGATGCGTTAGGACTAGAGTATGCAAAGGATAATTGGTCCATAGTCACGATATCCCCTTGATGAGGAAAACAAAGTATATAGAAAATGGACGATACGAAAATGACCATAGCATAGGTCCAATTGCAACCTAGTAACAGGTTATAATCGAGAGGCACATAAACTACCTCTACTTACACCTCTACTGTCTTCCCACCTAACTGGACCGGAAAGATGAGGAGAATACAATGAGGGCAGAAGGAATGACCATCAAATGAAGTCAACATGTTCGACGACTTGGAAAGGGTCGGAGAAACGAGATATTTCCAACAGACCAAAGACATCACACAGGTGGCAACACTTTCATCAACGACTTTTTGTTTGATAGTATACCTGGAATACTCCACATGGATTTGGAAATCCACATGGTAGGGTAAGCGAGGCTTCACATCCATGACGTCAAACTTGATGAGTTTCGAGTCACTAGGCTCTAGAGCTCCTAAGGCATAGAGTAATGCATTCCTCTGTGATGGACATGTCTGGAGTACCTCCAAAGCCGACATCGCACAAGGTTTTTGGCCCAGATCCTCAACGATGGAGTAGTTTTGGGTGGCTCTAGCATTAGGGTTGTGAGTAGAGTGCTTGAGTACTCCTTTCGGAATACGAGGCAATGGCTCTGGTTTCTCAATCTGTAGGTTTGTCTCTGGAGGGGGAGGAGGAGCTTCTAGACCGGTACTAGCTTTTGAAGAGCTATAATCTCAAGAACGGGTGGCTATATCAACTTTTGCATCGACCATATTGATACAAACACGATCGCCATCTTGCGACAATGGGTTTTGACTTCCACCGGGCACATTTTCAGCATTCAAAGAGATCGAGGCTAAGTGTTGGTTGTGTGGGAATAGATTCGTCAGCACAGTGGGTGGTAGATTTAAAATCCTCCATGAGTTTGGGGAATAAATGTGTAAGGTGATCATCGGTGAAAAGTTTACAAGGAAACTTCACCTTATGTTTCTCTTTCTTTCTCTCTCCAACATTATCATTCTGCTTCCCATTATTATCTTTGTCCTTGGGTTTGTTACCAGTTTTCCCACCCTTATGGTTGTTTCGAACTTTCCTTTTATTTCCATCTGATTGTTGGTCACCATTTGGGTTTTTCGACGACTGCACAGAATGTACATCTGCCGACTGGGTGGGTTTGGGGGATCCTGACGAAGTTGATCCTCCAACAGACTTCGTTGTTGAGTTTGTGAGATTTACATTGGTGGACCCTACAATGTCATCGGCATGAGGTCCAGGTTTTTTCCTAGGATCGCAAGTTGACCATGGTGCTTCTAGAATAAGGTGATATAACATCCTAGACAAAGCATATATTAAATCTAATTATTGGGCTCTAAAGATAACCTCTTCCTCGTTGGAGACTCTGGAAGTAGCAACATCCTTTGAGATAGGAGGGTGAAAAGACTTTAGGAAACATTATAGAAGAAAGGTAGGGGGTACAGGGGTCTTAATAAACCACCTTCCTCTACACCACTCTTGGATATGATCTGAGATATGAGTGGCGGTGTCCTGGCGTAAAGTCAAAAAAAAATTGAGGCCAGCATCATAACAAATGGGAAACTGAAAGTGGTTGAGAAAGTCCACTACCAACTGATTAAATGATCCATATGTCCCCCTGGGTATCTCAATATACCATTGTGAATAAAATCCAATGAGAGTGTGTTGAAACAATCATAATCTAATAGAATCATGATTCGGGGTATTCGATGAGCACCAAAGGTGAAAGGTAGTGACGTGTTCACTAGGGTCCTCTCCATTCTTACCCTCAAACTTTGGAATGTCTGAAGGAATTTTGGTGGGGATGGGGGGCCATGTGGGATCATGATGCACTGGGCCATTCATTAACTTAGCCAAGTCTGGTAGATTGAGCATGGCTAGATAAGGGAGATGGGGTTGTGACATATGGCCCCATCCTCCTGTGAAAGATTATGTGTTGGGAAATGCATTCCATTCAGGATTCTGGTAAGTACCAAATCCCTGTCTGGAATTATAAGGCCCTTCTCTAGGATGATTTGTATAAGGTGGGTTGGGCATCATTCCAGTAGGAATGTTTTGATAAAGATTGTGAAAATTGTTCCCAGCCGGATTAGATCCAGGTTGGGAGTTATGAAAACCACCCCAACTGGATTGGAATGAGGTTGGGGGTTGCCCAAAGTGTAAGGCTGACCTCATCCTAGTGGGAACTTGGAGGATTGAAGTGGATTCATCATGCCAAAATTATTGGTCAGAATCGGTGCTGAGGGGGTAGGGATATAGGATGAAACTTGTCTGCCAACTGGGTTGTTCCATCCAGCCGTAAAAGGATTAGACTCGAGGTTAAGAATAGGGACACTTCCTACATTAGGATTTGTTTGGGGAATATGAGAACCACCAAACAGGAAATGAGTGTAAGGAGGTGTAGTTCCCCCAAGTCCAAAGCTAGCGTTAGGGCCAGCAGCTGGGATGGCAGTCGAAAATTGCGAAGTGAAGTTAGGCATACCATAAGAAAAAGAAATTGAAGCCATAGGGATGGACTGAACATTATAACTTGGTGAGTGGCCAAAACACCCAAAAGGGTTTGAGGTAAGAGATGAAGCATTAGCTACAGTCTGAGCCATAGTACCAGTATAAGCCTCTGACCCTGCAATTGTAGCAGCTGCAGGATCGAAGGGGTGACATTAACTATAGTGGGTATGGGAGTTGAAGAAATCCCAATGTTATGAATATTTGATTCAGTACTCATCCTTATGGAACCACAAGTCTTAAAGGTGGATGTGTGTGTACCACTCCTGATAACTCTACGCCTTTTAGAAGGCAATAACTTGAAAACCGGTGGTAACTATAACAACCGATGTGACAGACGAGGAAGTTGGTCTGACTCCACAATGAATTATGACTCTACAAAACAAAAATATATCCTAAGGCCAACTAGTAGTCAAATATCATACCAAAAATTCAAATGGCCAATATGCATGCAAACGGGCTAAAGTGGCTGAGTGCCCTCCCTCACTAAAGAAGGTATGTCTCATCCAAGAGGAACCTGAGACTCCCCGCTAAAGTTTGGAGGTAACAGAATCAGTTATAGGGGCCCTCGTGGGATTAACAACCAGTTTCTCAGATCCCCCCGGAGAGGTAATCTTCCATAAAAGTTTTGTGTTTTCTGAACCCTATCTGACCCAGGGTCCAAGCAGAATAACCCCTGCAAGTAACCTATCAGATACCTAAGTCAAGCAACTAATAAACCACTATATAACCAATGCACATGTGAGCAGTCGTAATTCTGGATCACCGTATGGGAAGGGTAGAAAATCCCTAAACCTTGAAAGCATCGCCTTTCACAGAGGTATGGGTACTAGCAAGATCCCCAAATATGAATAAATCCACAGAAATATCTCTGACGTTAGGTGAGTATCCAGGGGTTATCCCTTCAACTAACTTTGCACGAACTCATGATTAACTCCAGTGTGAGCGAAGCCTCCTGATCTTACCAATTATACAATGGACTTCTCAACTCCCTATCTTAGACACATATGTTGATTTTATTTCCTTGGAGAAGTTTACTCACAAAAATCATATTCCAAGGCACTAAATCCTAGACTAGTTTGCACACCCTAAAAATAAAATCGTGACTAATCAATTTTAGTTTAAAGCGTAAATTTTATTGGTCGTGATTACTCAAAAGGGTATGGAAGTGAAACTCATGATGTTATGACTCAGCAAGAAAAAGAATATGAATATAATGCAAAGTCTATATTTAACTTTTCAATGAATGATATGTTAATAAAAGCAGTGCAATTTTCAATTTCAACTCTGCAATTCAGAAGTAAAATGCAATCTTTATCTAAATGAACTAAGCTAATGATAAAGGTTCAAAGACAAAAATGCTAACCAATGCAAAATGCCTATTTTTTTGTATTTTCAATATATTAAAGAGAAAATGCATGGACTGAAAAGAAACCTGATATAGAAATTCTACTGTGTATAAACGAAATAACTCAAACAGAATACCAAGCAGCCAGACAATCAGCCCACGGTTCAAGGACAACCAAAAAATGAAAAAAAGAGAAAGACTACGCCCAAAAATTCAACTCCCAACAGGTTTCTCATCAACCCAGAGAAACTCAACATGCACTACAAAGACCTAAGAAGGCTCAACAATCATCAAATCCCACCCAACAATCACTAAACCAAGAAAACAAGCAAAGGGAAGTGATATACGCAATTGTTCAGGAGAACATGGCGTATATATGCATCCTGCAGTGAGACAACAAGCGGGTATACATGACTGTCTAGGAAAAAGGAGTGTATGGGATTTAAAACAAGGCCAAGCAAGGGCAAGAAGGTTGAAAACTTAGACCTGGAGTGAATAGAATCTGTCAAGCACTGATATAACAAGAAACATAAAGGAAAAAGAGAAATGTAAGAAGAAAAAGTACTTCAACCCTTAGAAGGAAGATCTCTCCCTAGTGGAGTCGACATTTCTGTTACAAGGGAAAAACTCTCTATGGCCAAGGGTAAACCACAATAGACAGGTATGACTATAGAAATTGACTCAATTCCAACATATGCTATACAAACTAATGTGCAAGATAAGAAAGAGGCCTACCTCGATCCAGCGTTCGATGACGTTCCACCGTTGAGTATTTTGACCCAAAACTTTGTACCTGCAACCAGTTCTTAACAAACAAGCAGAGCAAGTATATAGTGATAATATAAAAAGGGTTAGCACATCAGATAGTATAATCCATTAATAAACATTACAAACTTTCCCATGGATAATAATCATATATTTGCACGATACCAATAGGATGATAAAGGATTATTTCTATTAATAATTGATCAACATAAGTGACAACATTACATACTTCTGTGTCGGCACGGTTCGAAACCAAGAAACCAAGTTCCTTCCAACTGGGCCTCCACCACTTCAATCCTCCACCAAAGGCAAGCTCATAGGAGAGAGTCAATGAGGTTCTCTCAAAAGTAGGGAAAGAGCTTGGGGGTTGAACACTGTGTTCAGACTTGAGGGACAAAGGGATGCAACCTCAATATGAAGTAATTTCTCCAGAGTAAATTTTCTATCAAAGTTGAATGCTTTCTCCTCTTTTCCATAGCTCAGAATTGTGCTATTATAGCCTTCGGAATGCAACTGAAGGGCTGAGTCGAAACGTTTCCAGTATATGGAAGGCCAAGGATCAGAGCTCTCATTTCGTGACATGGAAACCTGACTTCATTTTGTATTTTTTGGCACAAATCCCGATGTACATGGGTTGTAGTGGAGAAGCTAGTGTATACGCATCTTGCATAGCAGATAGGGAGCGTATATGTGGAAAAATGTATATTTTTGTCTCTGGATTCATCAAAAAGGGATTACAAGTCTGCATAGGGAAATGGAAAAAGGCCCTCTATGCAAGATATCAATGGTGAGGAAAATATTTCTATAACAAAGTACAGCATTATGATTACTCCACCATCAGGCAGGGGTGTTCTGAAAAGTTACATCTAGTACCGAGATTCTTTGATATTCTACTACATTTTATTCCATGTTGTGCAGAAAACTCTCTAGATCTGAGGTGCCATCATATACTGGGTGTTCTCTAACTTTGGTCCCAACCCATCTGGTCGCTCTGACAGTTGCACATATTCTTGAGAATCGTTCGTTTGAACCTTGTTGCCAACTGTCAAAAAAGCCAATTATGAGTCTTCATCTGCTGATTGTATGCTTCTCCAACTTACTGATCCATCAACAGTAGGATTTATATAATCATTTCTTATTCCTGTTGTTACAGTGCACAACTGGTCCAACTCTTCTCGCTCCATATTATTGTCTGTTGGTTCTGTATACCTGGTTCCTACATATGGATCCAAAGGTTGAACTACCTTGATTCCCTCAGCCTCAAAGTTCATGGTGTCTTTATTTAAGTCGATTACTGTAGAATTTTCATAGGCCCAATCAATGCCAAGTAGTGCAGGGTAGGGGTCCTTATCTCCCATGATCTCAGTGACTTCAAATTCGGCCACTATCTTTACTCCCGCAACATCTATTTCCACATTCTCTAGTCTTCCTATGGGGAAGATACAACACTAGTTTGCCATTCTTAACTGAATTGGGGAATATGTCAACCTAGGTTTTCCTAAGGCTTCCCAGGTCTTCTTAGGAAGAATGTTCACATCGGATCCCAGATCCAACATGACATCCTTAATCTCAAATTCATCTAACTGGGCTACTAGTCTAAATTATTTTTCGGTTCGTACTTTTCTTCACTGCAGTCTCTGAGTACTCTTCTCAGGAATATTAGCCCTTATTCTTTCCTCTAAGGGTTCTCCATTCCCTAAAACTAGGTATAGCACATTGCGTAACTTTTCTGTTAGTTGATCATTCCCCAGAATGTCAGAGAATAATTGAAACCAAAGGTCAACTACATTTTGAGGTTGCACAGGTTGTCTCAACATGGCTACAAGGTTTCTGGGTGTAGGGGGTGAAGCAGGAACTTGCACCATATTAGGATAAATAATAGGTTGTGGGGGTTTCTCTTGCATCTCCAGGCTAGGAATATTCTAAAATATTTCTTTGGCATCTTTAAATAATAGCTTTTTTTTTAGAGGGTCATACCTGTCTTCTTTAAGTGCTGCTTTCTGGATCTGAGGTAGAGTATCAACATCATCTCCTGTCTTCTCTATCCTCGAGTAACAATATTAAGGTTCAACAATTTTCCCTTAATAACCCTATTGATTTTTGAATTGATGAGGTTAGTTCCCCTTTGTCGTACTCTATCCTCCCATTTTGCAATTAATTTTAGGGAGTCTTTAGTTGTGTGCCTATTGGTTCTGCAGTGAGAGCACCATGGCCACCTTGGATGAGGACAGTCTCTAGCCATGTGACCTTTCTCATCACAGTTATAACATCTACTTCACCCTCTTCCCCCAATTCTTCCTCCTCAGAAGTCTCCTCCAACTCCACCTCCTCAACCTCTTTTTGGCCCCTGAGGGTTTTTATTCACCCTGAATGTTGTTTGGTCTAACCTGTCTGCAAGTGCATCAAATGCTCTACATTGATTGGTAATGTGCGTGGTAGATGCGTAGAACTCACAGTGTACTTTATTTGGTACTATCTATTATTTTTGCATAATGGGGCACTGTCTTGGCCCATGCCCATGGATTCGGAAAATTTCAAAATACTCAGTTCTTGGTGCTACTTAGCCTCCTCGGAAAGCATGATATGGGGTGGGGTTATGGAATGGTAAGTTTGTTAACACTTGTGCAACTCCTCACGTAGGTCCTGGTGGGGGAACCATCGGATTATGAGTAGGTCCCATTCCCCTTATTTGTAGACATTTGTTTGCTAGATGACCTTCTGTATAACATATGTTCCACCAAACCTGTGGTCATCCTATTCTGGGTATCCTCATCTCTTGAATATTTTCTGTAAGTGTCGATATCTACCCTTGTAGTTGCACAAGATTCACATCTACTGGGGGCCTGGTCATTCTCAAGCTCCTAGGGTATCTTGATGTTGATCATGTTGACCTATTTTGGGACTTCGACAACCTGTCAAAGGAGGAGCGCAAGTTGAAGCGAAGATCACAGGATCTCGGCCCCTTTTTGGGTTTTTGGGAATATGTAACGAGAATGGGATGTCAGCCCATGGGTTTACCCATGTTTAGGCCTATTTTGTAATGTATATATAGAAGGATAGGCAATATAGAAAGATGTCGATGTGGTAAGTGCAAAAGGAATGGCTAAGTTCTAGATCTATGTGATCAAGGGATTGTAAGTGATCTATGCATATTGTGTAAGACTTGTAGAGCTGAGTGCAAGTTCCTGTGAAAGACTGTAGAAGGCTTTGTGTTGTAATGCAAGGAAGAAGGATCTAGCTAGCTGTGAACATCTTTTGTCCTGTGCGGAGTAAGGTTTTTGAGGCTCTGTGCTTGTAACCGATTGACCGAAGACTATAAAGAATAAGAGTTGGTGGATGTATCCCAGGGTGGGGGTGAACCATGTAAACCCTGTATGATGTGCTTTGTGCCTTGTCTTGATGTATTTACGTATTATATGCGAAATTATCTGATATGTTTAGATAGATCTATTCATGCTTGGTGCTTAATATATGTGAGAATGTTAGATCTGATCTAGATATTCATGCTTAGTGCTTGATATGCTCATTCTGATCCATTTGTATATGCTAAGTGCTTGAATACTATAGATTAGTGTGAATGTTGCGAAGCTCTGTCTTATAAGAGAAGTGGTTATTGACTGTATATTGAGGAACTAATGATGCTAAGTGCTTTATTAAGTGTTCTAATCACAGATATGTGTCCCAGCTAAGTTTGCAGACACTTGAGTCCCGCAACCACCCCTCCGTCTACCTCAGGTGAGACTTCATTTGCTTCGCAGGTGTTGTCGAAAGGGATGGTAGTTAGGGTTTTGTTGGTGTGTTGTTGTAGCATTGAACCATGGGTCTGACCCTATGCCAAAAAATGGTTTCGTTGTTGGGACTTGAAACTGTGATTACTGGGAACTGAGAAAGGGGAAGCTTTGTGCAAAGATTCATCCTAAAATTGTGAAATCTCTGTGCGTAGATCTGTGCCCTAGTGCGCAGTATTCTACTTGATATGTAAAGCTCTGTGCTAAATATATAAGGTCAGATCTGAAATAAAGAGGCCTGATCTGAAGAAAAGAAGGTCAGATCTGAAAGAAAGAAGCCTGATCTGAAGAAAAGAAGGTCAGATCTGAAGAACAGAAGCAAGATTTGAATGCTTTATTCTCTAAGAAAGGTAAAAGTGGAAATTTATGACTAAAAGAGGTAATATCTACAAGCTCTCTGCTCTGATAAAGGTAAGAATAGTTAAAAGTTTTAATATATGGAAGCTTTGTGCTCTGTAGAAGTAAGATAAGTGGAAAACTTTGTTTCTAGAATATGGAACTAGGTCTGTTTAAGAGAGTTTGTCCTAGTTTGAAATCTAGGTCATTAATAGATGAAAGAATATTTGATATGAGTATATCTGATAAGAATAGTGAAAGATATATTATACCTATGGAAAGAAAGAATTTTCAAACTAACAAATGGATGAAGGATCCTAGAAAGAATTTGTTTCAGGTTAGCTCCCATGATCCTAGTGCGCAGTACAGAAGAAGATGGGGATCATTTAAAAGGAAGAGAGGATTAACCCTCTGTTACAATTGCAGAAGGTCGGGACATCTTTCTAAGGAATGCCCTAGTGGAAGACCTAGTTGTCTTTGTTGTAAATCTCTAGACCATGAAGTATTGGATTTCCATAGAATGATTGCTAAGCTTGAAAGAATGAACCTGAATCAAGAAAACCCTAAGGAAGATCTAGAACCTACGGACGAACCTCAAAAAGAATCAGAGAAAGAATTTCTACAGATGAAAGAAACCATGAATGACCACTGACATGTCATCTTATCAGATATCTTCAAAGAAAAGGAATGCATCGAAGCAAGAATAGGAGACTTTGACATTGACTATGTTCTAGATGAGAAAACACAGGTGAATATCATGACAACGAGAAACTGGGAAGCTATAGGAAGGCATGCTATGATCCCTTCACTAGGAGGAATAAGTTTATTCATAGGAAAGATAGTAAACCTATGTGGAAGGCTCACTCAGATACCTATGACTATCAATGGAACTTCGACAGAAGAAGACTTTGCGATTATTAAATTTGTTGAAGACAACGCCCCATTTACCATGCTAATAGGAAAACCTTAGATTGATAGAGATCAAGCCAGACGAAAGGAAGAAGAAGAAGTTTTGGAACAGAAGAAGAAAGATTTAAAAGACTTTATGACTAGAAGGATCACGCACTTGATTGAGGAACAGGAGAGAAGATCATAGATATTTAATGCTAGCAACCCAGATGTCAAAGCTAATAGAACACTAGAGGATCCTTAGAATATTGAATTACCTATCCGAGACAAAGAATAAGTATTATCAAAGAACCCTAGGAAATAATTTCAACAGCGTGAAGTAACTAACACCAAAGAAGAAAAGAATCATAATGAGAAAATCATTATCGAGATGAAGCTCACTGGAAAGAAGGCTAGAAAGTTAAGAAAGAAGAGGGCTAATATTGAAAGGTTACAGGAGGTTCTAGAGGAGACCTTGTTGGGTCGCCAAAGTACCATCTTTTTACCAACCTTTCACTTCACTTTCACTTCACTTTCATTTCAGTTTTAACCATATTTCACTTTCCCATACCCTTACATTAAACCATTTCATGATTACATGGGTTTTAGACATATTATTTTCCAATGCATCTATTTTAGTGTTTTTGAGTGAATTTATGATTAAATATTGGAAAAATAACATGTTTACACTTATATATGAAATTGGGATGAGTTTCATGATGTTTACAGGTGTATTTGAAGACTCCAACCAAGTCAAACTTGACCATCAAGCCTCAAATTAGAATCCTCTTCAACCCCTTGAAGATTTGATGAAGATTTCGAGATTTACTCAAGTATCTTGGATGGAGATTAATCATGAAAGAGAGATTTGTGAGAGGATTTGTAGAGATATCACTTGATATGTGTGAGCACATGGTTGTAACCAAATGAGACATTTGTGGATCTAGGATATATTTGTGGATCTAAGTTATCTTAATTTTTTTTTATAAATAGGAGTGCCTCCTCCATTTCAAGGGGGGGACTCCTGGAGCATTGTGTCCAACTTATGATGGAATAAGAATCAAGCTTTGTTTTCACATCAGTTTCCATTCTCTAGTTTAGATTTAGAATTCTTTAGTTTATGTGTTACTTTGTTCTTGGGAGAATTGAGCTCACTCCAAATAGATCATAGTAGCATTTTATTCTTGTTCTAATGCTTTGAATAGGTTTATATGCTTTATTGTTT